>JAVKPL010014188.1:0-81813 GCA_032173675.1 Gastrolobium villosum
GAGGAGCTTAGGGTTTTGGTTTTTCATTTCCTTGATTTCTCCATGATTAAGCAACCAAATCTTCCACCTATTATACCAATCTCATAGGAAATAATCCAAGGAAGCTATTCCACCCCTCCATTTGAGCTATCATTGCTTGTGTGAGGAGATATTTCCTTCCCCTTTTGCGTGGCACTATTCATCAAGAAGGTGAAATGGGGCTTTTGATGGTGATTTTCTTGGTGTAGGTCTTCTAGGTGTTGAATAGGTGATTTAGAGGTAACAAAACTCTAACCCTATGATTTTATTCTTGTGGTTTATGTTTTGAAAATTATGACTATGTTTGAGTGGAAATAAAGTAGCTAAAATTGGAAATTTTATGAAGTATTATGGATGTTTTAGGGTATAGGCATGCTAACTAAGTTTTTGTATGTGTATAAAAATTGAAAAAAATCCATGAAGTGGACCCTTTAGCATTCGGCCTTCATGGAGTGGGTAAGGGTTATTGTGCAAAAAAATTATATTATGTATTGTGAAGGTGGAATGTGTTGGAAATGAGTGTAAATAGATGAGTTAGTAAGAATGTTTAATTGTAAAGAAAAATCCTTTGAAACATACCCTTGATTTTCGGCCTAGAAGGATTTAGAGAGTTTGAGATTCCAAAAATTTAATTGGAACTTGGTAGAGATATATTTATGTATGTGGAGTTATTAAATTAAGTGAAGGAAGAACAATTAAAAAGAAAAGAACCCTTTTGCCTATTGTCCTTGTAGAGTTCGACCTATAGGGTATTTAGGGATATATTTGGTACATTTTATTTTAAATAAAATGTGTTGTAATTAATGGTATAAAAGTGATAAGTTTTGAAGAAAAATAGCATGGTTGATGTGAAAATTCTTAAGAGAATGTTTGATTAAATTAAAGAACATCAACGGTTATAAAGAGGTCTAGACTTGTGTATTGGCATAGCATTGGCAAAAATATAAAGAAATGAAGATAAGCGATAAAATGCATGCCTTATGGAAAATATAGGCATGATAGCATTTTATTGATTTGTATTTTGGATTCTTTCTCTAGGTGCGCCTAGGGACTGAAAAAGATCGAGATCTCTTGAAGATAAAAAAAACAGTAACTTGTGTCACGAGTAAGCAGATCGATAAAGCTTCAAGAGGTAAGCTCTATGTTTAAGGAGTCTTTTCCTGCTTGAGTGCTCCACCATGGTTAATGGACTATGGTTGGATTGTATGACTGTTGTTTGATACTTTGTACAGATGCATTCATATAGAGTTATTTGATAACATAATATGACTTGTTCTGATATGATTTCTGTAATATGATTTTTGTAATATGAATTCTGAAATGATCTCTAGCCTTTGATATATGGTACACTTATGTCTTCTTGGGGTTTCCCTGAGATTGACGATGTACACCTCTAATATGTTCTGGTTCCGCTTGGGGTCCTCCCTTGGGATCACGTGCGTTGATTTCCGCTTGGGGTCCTCCTCCCTTGGGAATGACGGCGCACGCCTATGATATTATATGGATATATGTTTTGTTCTGTTATGATATTTGTTATATGAGCATTGTATCCTCTGTATCTGACTTTCATGCAGGAGCGAGCCAGGGGTATGGAGAATTCTCTATAAACCTGGAGCTTATTGAGATTTGTAATCTCACCCCTCTTTGGGGACATGATTTCAGGTTCCCAGACTGCTGGTGAGCCCTCAGCAGGCAGAGACGCGGCACGTGGCTGAGACGTTCGACTGACCGGATTTTGAGTGGCTGTAGGCTACTATTTTTTTGGAGTGTGTTGATGTAGTTTAGATCTCAGTTATTTTGAGGATTATTATGTCTGATCTTTCACTCTGTATATGGCCTGTATATGTTCTGTACATGTTCTTCAGTTTGATGCATGTACATTTTTGTATTCAGGCATGTTAATATGATTATGTAGTATTCAGTTATGCTTATGTCTTGGATTGCATGCTGTTAGATTAGTGGCACGGAGCCAAGTTTTGCATGCGCCCATGGATGGGTATCTGATTATAATTGCATGACTGGTACTTCTGGATATAAATATTGTTGAAACTGTCTATCAGGAACTCTTTGGAGTGGGATTGGAAAATCCCCAGTTGTCCGATTTATAGATGTTACTCTGTCCGATTCCCGTTTACGCTGAATAAGAATGTAAAAAGAAAAAGAAAAAGTTAGCTCGTACTTTCGTAAGATAAGTCTTCCGCTGTTTCTGTTTTTATCATATGTATGTTAATTGAACCGGCTTGAGACTGGGATGTTACATTGTGTTTTGTTCAATCTGTGAAGATATGGTGTTCTCAAATCAGCAATAACAGATGAAAGTGTTTTGATAAACCCCTGGTTCATCAGGTTTTTCAGCACAAATTTGGATTAATTTGTATGAATAATTGGATGAAAAAGGAGGTTAATATCTTAGAAGTCCCTAAAGTGCAAGTTCTGAAAGTTTTGTGAAAATCTACATTGTCTTGCAGGGAAAGGAAGCCCAAAAAGCATCAAAAGAAGGAAGAAGATTTTGGAGGAGAAAATTGCCTAAGTGTTGAGCGCTAAAACGGCCACACTGACCATTTTAGCGCGCTGCTACAAGCGTTTTAGCGTTGGAGTCAGTTAAAAGCAGTTGAGAGATTATCAGCCATGGACGCTAAAACGCTCATTCAGACCGTTTTAGCGCCCACGTCAGTTAAAAGCAGTTGGTCACGCATCAAGCCGGACGCTAAAACGCCTATTACTGACCGTTTTAGCGCCCACATTATTTTTCAACAGAAATTGTAACACTGTAAAAGGCAAAAGGCCTTAAAAATTATGACACACAGATATCTCTCCCATCTCTCTACCATATCTCTCCTATCCTGTATCAGATCTTTGGATCTGAATTCTTACTTTTTATTTTCCAAATTCTTAGGAGTAGTGTAGCATTACAATTGAAGATTGGAGATCTACTACCATGACAATGGAGTTTGTTCTTTCTTCTTCCTTTGTATTTATTTTCATTATGTCTGAGTAGAGTCCTTTGTAGTCTGATTCAATGGAACTCAAGTGTGTATTTATGAATAATTAATGTGATGTTATGTTTTCCTATTATGTGATTTGTATGAAGTTGTCTTGATCAATCATTCTTGTTAATGAAATAATGTAGAACAGACATGTTTGCATTGTTTTAAAGTTGACAACTTCATCATTAGTATTTTAGTAGTCAAGACATTGATGCTATGATATTAATGTAATCTTAAGACCTTAGTGTTTAATGCATGTATTATGAAAGGAATCACCAAGACATTGGGGTTTCTGATTAATGTACCCATCAAGATAGTAAGACATTACATCTTGATGATAAGTAAAAGGTTGATTAACATCACATGATAGAGAATTCATGATGGAAATTGGTTCATTCATAAATTCATACTTGAGGGAAATTGATATCTGACTACTGTTTTTAATTTATATTCATATTTTTGTGTTTTGAACTTATTCTATTTTATGCAATTTACATTTCTAGTGACAAAAAACTCATGCAATTCAAAACTCTTTGGTTGATTCAAATCAACAACAAGTGGATAATCAGTGCTTGACACAATTCCTTGTGGGAACGATCTTTACTTATCATTTTTATTACTTGTATGACTAGAGCACTTGCTAATCTACACAACAAGTTTTTGGCGCTGTTGCCGGGGAATTGATGTTCAACATTGATGAACACCATCAGTTGTTGAGATTGAGTCTTTTATTTTTCAGCATTTTAATTTTTGTTGTATGAATCTTTGTGCTCTTGTAATTCTGGTGTATGCAAGGTACTTTTGATGAAAACTCTTTGTTGTTTGATCCAGAATTAGAAAGGACACTTAGAAGGAGAAGAAGGGCAGCCAGAAGAAGGAAGCAATTGTTGGACAGTGGTGAATCAAGTGATACAGTACAGGCAGAAAATATGGCAGAAAATCATGTGCAACAACCACAAAGGACATTGGGAGATTACATGACTCCTGCTGTCATTCCACCCATTGGAAGTGTGGTTAGACCTACTGTGGAGCCAAATAATTTTGAACTGAAGCCTGCATTGGTACAGTTGGTGCAAAAGGAACAGTTTGTTGGAACAAGTGCAGAAGATCCATATCTGCATATTGAGAATTTCTTGTTGTTGAGTGATACTGTGAAGATTAATGGTGTGACAAGAATGCCATTCTGTTGAGGTTATTCACTCATTCACTGAAGGATGATGCCAGAAGATGGTTGCAGTCATTGCCACAAGGAAGTATTACTACTTGGGATGATTTGCAAACCAAGTTTCTAGCCAGATTTTTCTCAGCATCCAAGAGGGCAAAGTTGAAGGATGAGATCACAGGCTTCAAGCAGAAAGAGTCAGAATCTATTTATGAGGCCTGGGAAAGGTTCAAGACACTGTTGAGGAAATGTCCTCAACATAGAATTGAAGTGTGGAATCAACCAACAATCTTTCTGCAAGGGATGACTACAAACACTAGGACATTGGTGAATGCCACTGCTGGTGGGTCATTGACAACCAAGACTCCTGAGGAGGCACTTGATATTCTTGAATCTTTGGCATCTCAAGAATTTGACAATGCTCCAGTGGCTGAGAGAAGAACATGAATCATTAAGTTTGATGGGTATGATGCTTTGTTAGCCAAGAATGATCAACTGATGCAGACTCAGAAAGAGCAACAGCAACAGTTGGATGCTCTAACTAAGCAACTATCCAATCAAAAGGTTGCTTCAGTGGACACCAATTCTGTGTGTGCAATATGTGGGAAAAGTCATGTAACAGATGATTGTGATTATGGGGGATCTACAGAACAAGCTGAGGTCAATGGTGTATGGTATGACCAGAGGAACCCTAACACCCAAGGGCGAGATTTATATGTGCCACCATGGAAGAATAAAAATCAACACCCTGGGTTCAGTTACAGTTCCAACCATCAGTTAAATCCTCCTCCTCCACCACATACATCACAACTAGGAGATTCTTCAGCATGGGAGAAACCTTTTGCCCAGTTGTCCAAGACTACTCAAGATTTTATTCAAGGATCCAATTCTTTCAGAGAAGAAACTTCTGCATTCATGCAAGAGACAAAGACTTCATTCAGAAATCAGGAAGCATCCATTAGGAATTTGGAGACACAGATTGGTCAGATCTCAAGACAGATATCTGAAAGATCACAGGGCAAGTTTCCTGGTGATACAATGGTGAATCCAAAGGAGCACTGCAAAGCTATTACTACAAGAAGTGGGCTTGTGCTTCAACCTGTTCAAAAGAAAGTGGAAGACAAGAAGGATGAAGAAGAAGTTATTGTAAAGGATGTAGTGGAAGATGATGAACAAGAAATAGTGAAGGAAGATAAGGAGAAAAATAAGGCAATAGTTGAAAATAATTCTTCACCAAAGAAGATGATGAATTGGGAGAAGAAGAAAATGGCTGATAAGCAAGATCAGCCCATTAACTTGTCTCCATATGCCAAGATTCCTTATCCCCAAAGGTTGAAGCTAGAAATCCAGAAATAGCATTATGCAAGATTTCTGGATATTTTTAAGAAGTTGCAGATAAACATTTCATTTGCTGAAGCCTTGGAGAACATGCCTCACTATGCAAAGTTCATGAAAGATATTCTGTCAAAGAAGAGGAAATTGAAGGATGGTGAAACAGTAGCTTTAACAGAAGAATGTAGTGTCCTTATCCAGAAGAAACTTCCACCAAAATTGAAAGATCCAGGAAGTTTCAGCATCCCTATTGCTATTGGAGATGTGGAAGTAGGGAAAGCACTTTGTGATTTGGGGGCCAGCATAAATCTGATGCCATTGACTGTATCTAGAGCCTTGGGAATCAATACACTGAAGGAGACCAACCTTATTCTACACCTTGCAGATAGATCTATCAAGAGACCAGAAGGTGTGGTAGAAGATGTGTTGGTTAAGGTGGATAAGTTCATATTTCTAGTGGGCTTTGTGATTTTAGACATGGAAGCAGAAGATACAGAAAGCCCTCTACTTCTAGGGAGGCTATTCTTAGCAACTGCTAGACCTTGATTGATGTTGAACAAGGGAAGCTTATGCTAAGGGTGAATGAAGAGACAGTAACAATTGATGTGTTTGAAGCAATTAAACATCCTGTTGATGTTGAGGGTTTTTCCCTACATAGACAATATAATTCAAGTCCTAAACATCATACTTATGACTTATCTCTTGGTGAAAAACTCAAGAATTCCTAATTTGAGCAAACATGGATCCCAATTGGTGAGAATCGCTCACAACGTCCTTGGGACCAACTCTACAACATGAATAACACAAACCACCATCATCAACCTCTAAACATATTAATTTTTGTGACATTATCACACAAAACCCTAACATCCATGAAAACTAGATTGAAGTGGTACAAATTTACCATGAGTCATCCAAGAATGCAAGAGGAAGGAGACTCCAAGCTCCAATGCACTTAAAACACCCAAATCATAAAAAATCCTATAAGTTTCAAAATGGTAGATGGGAGATATCTAACTCAATATGGCTTTTTGATGGTAAATACATAGAGGGTTTTGTAAAGGAAGAGATTTTACACACTTTTGCCTTTGTAACCACTCAATTTCGTTCACTCTAGCTCAAGTTGTGAATTTTACACAAACTTACTGATGCACCCCGCAAGTGTACCGATCGCACAAGTAATGAAGTGATAAGTATAAGATCGTCTCCACAGGGATTGTAAAACAAGTACCACGATAACCAGTCCCCTTAAGTTGGACAAATCGATTGTTGTTGGTAAAATTTTGAATAAATTGAGTAACAATAAAAATAAAAGTAAAGACTTGTTTTTATATTTTTGTTAAAAGGAATAAAGTAGGAACGAGAATGAGTGATTTGTAAAAAGATGTGAGAAAACATTGCAGCCAGGGTACATTCACCAAATGATCCCACTTTTTATTCTGGATTGATTCACAATATTCATTTAATTTAATAACTCAGACAAATTATCATCTCAAAATAATTAGTTAAATCCCAATCCCTTGGTAATTTAACCCTTTAATTCAATTGGAACCCTAATCCCTTAGTAATCTCGCATGAAATTAAGCATTAAGCAGATAAATCCAACGACTGCGATTTATACAAGTCTATCCCTAGAACATGGATAGATCGTTATCTTACCTCCTTTCAGAATCAAAACCCCAACATTCCTATTGCGGGCCCTAATCCCCAAATTATCATCTCCTATTAGGTTGATCAGATCTAACAGAAATAATAACAATACGCACAAGGTAAAGATAAAGTATATTAAAATAAACAAACAAGGTAATTCAATCCTTCGTATCAAATGTTCACATATGGATCGTGACCCTGACTACAATAAAGAGATTTAGCCAACCATTATCATGGCTAGAAAATCAATATTCAATAACATAAAAGAATGAAAGATGAAGAAAAGATGAGATCTTGATGAATTCTCTAAGAAGTTCTCTTCTTGAAACGTAGCCGTCCTTCTTGCCAAAAAATTCTCCTTTCCTTAGGGTTTTTCTCTATTTATAAAGTTGTTAACCCAATAGAGACTTTTCTTTCCAAATCTTGTTTCTGATGCCAAATAACATTCTGTCTGCATCGCCCGCGCTCCCAGCGTGGTTCCCGCGCTGTGGGCGTGGGAGTTCTCGCAAGTCTGGTGCTACTAGCGTGGTTGCCATGCTACCAGCGTGGTAGCTTCTGCCAATTTTTCTCTTCCGGCGCTGCAAGCGCGGTCACCACGCCAGCAGCGCGGTGGCTTCTGTCCAAAATGACTCATTCACGCTATAAGCGTCATTCCCATGCTCGTAGCGTGAACCTTTGGTTTTGCTTTGTCCTTTTCAGCTCCAATTTGTGCATTTCTCCTATGAAATCAACATAAAATCAGTATATAACCTCATATTAAGATATTTGACAAATTAACAGTGATTTTGCTCTTTTCTTGCATCAGATTAAGTAACATTCTTCCTCTTTTTATTTTAGAATTCCTTATATGCTGATCGCATATCACTTACTCTTTCTCCAATGGTGGCAAGCGAAGGAGGAAGAAGAAGTGTGATGAGTTGGACATGTGTCTAATTTTTGTATTGCTTAAGTGTCTTAAGTCATTTAGTTGAAGGGTAATTTGTCTACACATGGTAACTTTCTATTTTACCTTTCTTCCTTACTTATTCTAGCTAAATGGCTTAGGATTTCTAAATATGTGTTCTAACATCATAAATATCATATAATTGATTTTTACACACTTAATTTATCAATTTTGGTAATTTTGCCTAATTTTGTATTTTTACCACAAAACTTTCACTAATTGCACTGTTGTCCAAAAATGACTTTATTTCATATAATTAGACCTCTCATCTAATTAATCTATCTTAGTCATAATTAAATTCTTAATCATGATAAAAATTTTAATCAACTTCCAAATTCACAATTCACAAGTTTGGGTTATTATACTAACCGCTACGGCCGGGTAGCAAGTGAGATTCTTATATGCTGCTCTATGATGAGCGTGGACTAGTTGGTGTCCTAGACCCTCTCGGCGTGCTTGTGAAGGAACGCAACTAGTCAGTGACCCTTCCCTTCATGGATGAGAGCATTTGCACGATTCACCCCAAAGACTCTGTTTTGCCACACTTATTTTTTGTTTACAAAACCCATTTTTCGAAATTTGGAGCTCGGCTTCCGTTATATGAGTTCTAGACATCCATTTTGAAGTCTCTTTCTTTCGCTCCTAAACAAGTTCATCCAGACTCGTAAGGCTCCATTGAGCTTTTGAGCTGGTTTGTGATCATTTTAAGCTCCAATTTGATTTTAACCCTCCAAATATTAAGGTACAATTTCAAATTGAGCATTGGATCTAAAGTTTACAAATCAATAAAAATCTCAATGAATTTAATTTCCAAAAAAAATACTTTTAATTAAAACTAATGTTAAAATTTAAAAACTAGAAATCAATTGTATTTAGTTTTTTTTTAGTTAATACCCTTTTGAGTCCTCAGCAAAAAACACGGAACTCATTTTAATCTCTTCGGAAAAAATAGTCAACTTGCGATTTCTTTGAAATTCCAATTCTTTGAAATTGTAGTCCTTTAGAAATTCAAAGAAGATCTACGTTAGTCTCTAAAAAGAACTAATACAGCGTACTTTTTTTTTAGAAATTAAAATGAGTTCCGTATTTTTTATTAAGGACACATATGAATATTTAATTTCTTTTTCTTTTTCTTTTTCAATTGTACTATGCACATGAATAAAAAAGAGATATTTAATTCAATTAAAAAAAATATTATAAGATAAGAAAAAAAAATATAAATAATACGTCCATTGCAAAGTGGCTTATCAATTAGCTTATCAACTGAGACACCTCTCCCTCCATTTTTAACGGTCATCAATTACTCTCTCACACTTCTTTCTCTCTCTACAATGGCCATGGCTTCCTTCTCCAAACTCTCTATACATTTGTTCCCTCTTCATACTCACACACTAAACAACATCTACCACTACAACCACCCCTCTATGCCAAGCTTCACCATCACAACCCGCCATGGAACTTTCATCTTCTTCTCTTCCAAGCTCAAATATTGCTCTGCACCCATTTTCACGCCCACACATTTGCTCCATTCTCCGGCCACCGCCGTTTTCTCATCCCGGAATAGCGGCGGATCCACAGGGAGTGGCGGCAGAGGTGGCGGCGACAACAATGACAACGGTGGTGAAGAGGAGGAAAGGGACCGCAACAGGGAAGAGGCCATGCTGCTGCTGGGGGAGGCTGGCAGGTCGCTGGAGAGTTTTCCGGCGGATTTAGCGGAAGCTATTACGGCGGGACGGGTGCCGGGTTCGATAGTGCGGAGGTTCTTTGAGTTGGAGAAGTCGGATGTGTTCCGGTGGCTGCTGAAGTTCGGAGGGTTTAAGGAAAGGTTGCTGGCAGATGATTTGTTCTTAACTAAGCTTGTCATGGAATGCGTTGTTGTCATCTTCACAAAGGTTTGCTTGCGTTCCCATTTCAATTTTTTTGGTGAATAATAAATAGGTGCAGGATATTTTTACGAGGGATATAAGAATAAAGAGTCTGCCTCAAATATTGATTATTTACCATATATTTGATAAATTAAAGCATTTAGATATAAATAAGATTAAAAATTAAGATTGAATATATAATTTATACCGAATTAAAATAATCTTGACCCTATATTATAATTATATGTTGACTTTTTTTTCATGTTTCCACTGTACCAGAAAAGTGAATTTGTAATTCTTTTTGTTTCTTTCTTTTTTATTGAAAAAGAGTGGAAAGAAATACAAAGAGAATTAACTAGGGATCATTCTGGCGGTGGAAACACCCATCAAATCCTTGAACACTAGATGGTTACACCCAGCGGGTATCTCATCAAACCAGTGAATGTTCCAATCACTCCCAAAAGCCTGATTAGCAAGCCAATCCGCCTCCGAATTACCTTCTGTATGGGAGATCTCCACATTCCAATTCCTGCTTAATAGGCCGCGAATTCTATTAACCAAAGGGAAACAAGGTTTTCGGCTCTCACAACCCTCGTTAATTGACTTAATATATATATAGAGGCAGGATATTCTTACACCAGTGTAAACTTAGAAGTCTTACACTCAATCTTGACCATTGATTCACTTGTATCCAATGGCTCACATTTCTAAAAAATTATAGCCGTTAGATATAAGTGGGATCAACGGATAAGATTAAGAGTGTAACTTACACTAGTGTAAAATGATCCTGACATATATATATATATATATATATATATATATATATATATATAGGGTTTTATAAGAGTTATGTTGTAGGAAAAGTGATTGTGTAATGTTAGAGAGATTCGTTTTGCGTGTCGGAGTTTTTTTTACTGCGGGCCCCACAAAATGTTGTAAGTGTAGGAAAGTTTTTCTGGTCATGTTAAATGATAGATGATAAATTCATATATATATATATATATATATATATATATGAAAAATATTTTTGTACTTACTTGATATATTTTCATTCAGCACAAAATTATGTTATTTTATTTATTTTCTTATATTAATTGATTCATCTTTGAATGGTTATGATTCTCATTTTCTCTCGCTTTCTTTATCACTATTGATCCTTATTTATTTTCTTATATTAATTGATTCATCTTTGAATGGTTATGATTATCATTTTTTCTCATTTTCTTTATCACTATTAATCCATCTTTATATGATTATGATTTAGTAGCCGGATATATATATATATATATATATATATATATATATATATATATATATATATATATATATATATATATAAGAAATGTACTTCTTCTCTCACGCGAAAAGAAATTTTTTGCGGTAACTAATTAATACTGTATACATAATTATAATTTTAAAAGTTATTTTTTTTGTCTCCCCGTGAGGCTGTGGGCTGAATTAAGAGATTTTTTTTGCTGTAGCTAATTAATACTATATCTTACCTGTGATATATAATTATAATTTTAAAAGTCCTTTTTTTTTCTCTCCTCATAAGACTGTTAGTTGAAGTGGCAGAGAGAAAAAAATAATTTTAATATTATAAATATCTTAATCTTACCTATAAGATATAATATTAATATTAATTAGTTGCTGCATAAAATTTCTTGTGCAGTGAGAGGAGAAGTTTGTCTATTAATCATTTTCTTGTCATCTAAGTAAAAAGCTACTTTCAAATACTTCTTTGAGTCCAAAACCCTCTGAAAAGAATATTTCCATCAACCCAAAATTTTTACGGTAAGTTGATGGGTTTTCTCCACTTATATTTTCTTCAATTGGTTCATTTCTAACTAATATGAGACCTTCCACTCAGATTTGAATTTCATTCCAACAAAAAGAGCTGTGTAAGTGTGTCAGGGTCCTTCAAAGTTTAATAATTTGAAACTTAGTTGTTATCATTAGGTTGAGTTTCTGTATGTATAATTTGTTGGTCCAAAAAAAAAAGACACGGGATGACTAAGTGATATGATGTTATGAACCAAAGCCATTAATAAAATGGAATGAGATTTTGACTTGTTACTTAACAAATCAATACAATTTACTTACACAACTGTCTCATGAAGACCCTTGTTATTTCTTTGTTCTTGTCTTGGTACTTTAATGTTTTTGAGAGAATGCTCAATCTGTAATGGATATCCTGTGTGCTTTCAGGCTGCTGCAGAATTGGAACGGCGTAAAGAAAATTTCACTAAGGAGATGGATTTCGTTGTTGCTAATGTGGTATGCTTGTCAACAACATATATTCTTGAATAGTGGTTGTAGAAAACATATATACAATTCCTATAAGGGTTTTATAATTCTCATATTTAACATGATAATTATAATTTTCCTACGCACCTTTCGATTTCCGTGCTGACATGGGTCCTACATATAATTTTTTCTAACACATGGTCACACATGCTTTTTATCTCTACAACATGAGATTTCAATTCTCCTTCAACATGAGAATTATAAAACCCTTTCTATAATTGATGTGTGTGCTTTTATCTTTGCTACGTTTAAGTTGAGTTGAATTTGTGAAGTATACTTGATGCCATGGGCTTATCAGCTTATAGATCTAGATCAATGTTCAAAGTCCTATTGAACCTAGCTAATCCGGTTTTAGGTTTGTGTCTCTCTACCCTCCCCAAAAATTGCGACTCTCAAGATTCAAACTCACTACCCTTTAGACAGGTGAAATCTTGAGATCTAGCTGGGTTGCTACTAGACCAATAACTCTTGGATAGAAACGTATTATTCTAACAAACAGATCCTAAGTGCTGAAAGTTATTAATTTAATAAGTAATTTATGCTGTCAAAAGCCAATCCGTTTCGCTTACCCTTTTTCATCCCTGGAAGCTGCATGGTGTAACGTTTCCTCTTTTGTACTGTAGAAAAACAGTTCAATCCAAAAGTTTAAGCTGTTAAGTGGAGACCTTTATATATTTTCTAACACGCCCCTTCATATGAGAGTCCACTGGACATGAAGGGTGGATAATACACAGATCCACCTATCCGTACTAAGAAATTCCGTAAGAGAAAATGGGGGTGATAAGAATTGAATTTGTGACAGCGAGACTCTGATACCATGTAATGAACCAATTCAACCTAAAAACTTAAATTGTTAAGTGAAGGCCCATAAATGATTTATATACTTCTCTAACATGTACTAATCATCTCTCCCTTAACTTTTACTCTGAAGAACTCAATTTGTCCATTTTCTTTATATAAGAACCTTCTAATTCATTTTATTTTATTATTTTAATTTATCTCAGGTAACAGGCATTGTAACAGGTTTTGTGCTTGTGTGGTTTCCTGCTCCCACTGTTTCTCTCAGACGTCCTCTTGCATTTGGTGCTGGACCAATTGCTAAATTCTTCTATGGCTGTCCTGAAAATGCTTTTCAGGTTAATACTCTCTCTTTACCTTTCTGCATTTCTATTTCATTTTTTTTTAATACAAAGCTTTCTGCATTTCTTTTTCTTTATTTTATGTTTTTAATTTTTAGTTCTTATAAGCACCTTATTTGTAATAGTAGATATGATCTGATGTTGATTAGTTTTCATTTTCTCATCAGGTAGCTTTGGCTGGGACATCATATACACTTCTACAAAGAATAGGTGCTATAGTGGTATGTGTTGGATCATTTAAAGCAAGCCAAATAGTTATTTCCTTGTAATTGAGAGTCATCTCCATTTCTTATGCAGCGCAATGGAGCAAAGCTATTTGTAGTTGGCACCAGTGCTTCACTGGTAAATTAGCACCTTATTTTCTATACAAAAGTACCCTTTTAGCTTGTTCTAGTTTTTAGGCAAATTATCTTAACAGGCTTTTCTACAAGTATTGTCTTCACCCCTACCCTCACTAGTTGGTGTTAAATGGCGAGTGGTTTTTTTTATCTTAATAGACTTTTCTCTGCCTCTGTGAAACTTGCTCTTGGTCCTTGCAAATGGAATTCTATTGTTCATCAAAATATACAGAAGAAAAAAAAAAGTTAATGTAGATTGTATTTATTGCACTGTTTTCATTGCCTTTGATAAATAGGTTAGGCTTATTGAAGACAGGGAAAGCTATCAATTTTTATTCGAAATTCACTGGCTGTTACTCCCTACTTCACTTTGCTTCTCTGTTAAATATAAGTTTTTGCAGAGTGCTTGTATCAATACTAAGTAACCTGATGATTCTGAAGTACTTCACCTAGAACACATGACATATAAGAACAAAGTAATATATAAAGGAATTATTTCATGTAAGTCATCAAATTCAATAGAGAACATGAAGTAGTTATTAAAATCTTATTTTATAGACACCTTCATTGAGGGTTCACCTGTTCTCCTCTGGATCATGCTATTCATATGATGCATACAAGCATACATGTTTCCAAGAGGAAAGTGTCTTACTCTTCTATTGAATGTCATTGACATCCACAACACTAGAAGTCCAGAAGTTATTACACTCTTACCTCCTTGGCTTATTCTATTTTCAGTATGACATTCTTCATCAACATCTATAATTATATATGAGAAGACTTTCCTAGCATATCATGTGGTGAATTGCAATGGACAGCATAAAATCAAGAAAGTGGACTTAGAATTTATATTCTTGTGTGCTTTATCTATAATTTCGGCATAAATACATGGATGTTAGTATAAAATTCATAACGTCATAGTATACATGCATTGGTAGTGTGGTAGCGTGACTGGTGGCAATGACTTTTCAGGTTGGTATAAGTATAACAAACGCATTGATCAGTGCACAGAAGGTTGTTAATAAAACATTTGCTGCTGAGGCTGAGAATTTACCTGTAATATCAACCAGTGTAGCATATGGAGTTTACATGGTGATAGTAAGCAACCTCAGGTATTCCATTTCGATAAAACCAAACTACTATTGAACGTTAAATTGTATTTTTTTTTATGGTATTGGATATCCTATCAAGAAAAGTAGAAAACACATGAAGTTCTGAATGGATTAATGTTCTCGAGTTATTTTCATATTTGATTGAGTATATAAATACTGTAGTTGTATCCAATTGAAACAGATATTACATTTTGGAGTCAAATAGGCAGTATGGTTTCAGTAACATACAGGTCTTGATTTTAGGAATAAAATACTAGCACAGCTATGCGAATTGATAGAGAAATATAATATAAAATCATTAATGTAGCCTCAACTAATAACTTGCTTTAGAGTTGAAATAGTTCTTTACATGGTATCAGAGCCTCCGTAGCTAAGTCGTCACTAGTTCGATCCTCCCCGCCCTCCTTTCACCCTTTTATGGTTAATGACATTTGAGTCCTACTTTTTCCTAAATTTAGTAAAGGAGTACATACTCATTGGGTTCTAGTAGTAGTATTCTGTCACTGTTGCAAATCTCAAAGGAATTATGTGTTACCTTTGTTTTATTTCACAACATATAATGAAAGTTTTTCATGTATACACAAATTAGGATGCAAGCATACACTCATTCAGACTCTTGAGGGGCGGTTTTCGATTGTGCGGTAGCTGATGCTTTGAGGAAAAGTTGTATTTCAACCACGTTTAGGTGTTGATTGGAAATTAGGAATATAGCTGATTGGATTCCATGTTTGCTGCTGCCAGTTATTTTGGCTGAACATCAAATTAGTGTTTGAATAGAGGGGCAGTAGTACATTATCAGCATATACATGATTGGATTCCATTGTTTAGATTCAAGATTATAAGGGAGAATGTCATATAGTGATACGCACATTGTGAGAGCCTCACCCAAAAACTAACTTGTAATATAGTAGAGTTCAAAGTCCATATAAATCACATATCAGAACCTTGTATTTTCTCACGTAGGACTCCAAGTCCCATATCTTGCAACTATCTAGTAATATATAGCTATTATAGTATACTAATATGTAATAAGTAATACATATCTTGGAACTATCTCGTAATATATAGCTATTACATATTGCTTTAATAATATAATAGTAGTGTTCTGCAATTGTTCCCTTAGGTACCAACAATGTGCAACTAATGAATCTTTTCCTATGAAAATTTCCCTACAGGTAGTGTCATGACAAAAATTATGTCAGACTACTTTAGAAAAATTATTATATGCATTGATCCATGTCTTATATATCATAATTCAGACAATCTGTAGTAATGTATATACAGGTAAGGTTTACCATCAATTTGATAATGTGGAAAACGAAAGTTCATGGTAATTTTCAACTTTGAAGATAAATTAGATTTATTAATCACTATATTGCATCAAGTCTCTTGCAAAGATGAAGCAGGCAGTAATGTAATTATCCAAATGTGATCAAAAAAGAAAAGGGTAAGTTTAATTAAAGATTTGTCTTTGTGATCAGGTACCAAGTACTTGCTGGAATAATTGAGCAACGGATTCTAGAACCATTGTTACAACGAAACAAGCTTATACTAACTGCAGCGTACTTTACTGTTAGAACTGGCAATACTTACTGGGGCTCACTATTGTAAGATTATTGATTTAGCTCAATTAATCTTTATATAAAGCATTTTCTTCTTTTGAGTTCTCATTATTTGTTACTCCCTTTTTGAATAGATGGGTGGATTTTGCTCGATGGGTTGGAGTCCAGAAGATAAAGGATTAAGCATTATTTTGCATAACAGGATATTGTCATGCGTTCAATTGATTAAGGCTTGGGTACATTGGTTCATTGATAGAACTCCAAATTGTTGGTGATTAAGTTTGTTCCCTTTTCTTTTTTTTTATTTATTTATTTTTTTCGTTGTCTCAAATAGGGTAGACTTTGCACCGTGATTTGTTTCTCTCCCGGAGAATTGTGCATTTGTCAATGTCAAAATTAAGTGCCCATCTCTTATTGTTGGAAAATATTTTCATTGTTACAAGAATAACAAGCTCTCGTATGTCTTTTACTAAATAGTAAGGTGATATTGACAAAAAAAGAAATTTACAAACTTACAAATTACACTATGTCTGACCGGTAATACTCTACTTAAGAATGTATTACTAGTCAGATATAAAACAGTTTGTAAGAGTTTGTAAATAAAAAATTTGTAAATATAACATTTCCCTTTATCAAATATCACAACAAATAATTCATTTACATTATCCCTATATATTTTTATTTTTTTTTGATAACATAATCCCTATATTTTGGTAGTGGAGTACCTATTCCAGTTGCAAAAAAATATGGAGGACTAGGGTCGTTGCGCTCCAGATTGGATCGGTTTTGCAAACAAAAATCATCCGATCCAATTTGTTCGATTTGATCATGTAATCATTCATTCGGTTTGGATTTTTTTGCAAATCCGATCCGATTCAATCCAATTCAATTTTTTTCGGTTTGGATTGAATCTGTTTTCGATTTTTTGAAAATTCTAAAATTTATTTCATGATTAGTGTACAAATAACTTCTTTTGTATGTATTGATTTTGTAATTTTATTTTATTTTAAATACAAAAGCATAAGTAAACGATAATATTATTTATTTTTTTTTTGGACAATGAGATATGAAGTTCTACATAGATAAAATTGTTAATGAGATGTGACTAGGTTTTTTCTTGGGTTTAGTTGATGGGTTTATAGGTCTTAGGTTTAGAAATTTTTGGGCTATGATTGGGAAAAGATCCAAGTAAGTATAATAAAATTAAATATTAGATCGGTTTGGATTGAATCGGTTTTCATCTACCAATCCGAAAACCGATCCAATCAAATTAAAATTTGTGGTTTTTTTTTTTGGTTTTCGGTTTTTCAATTTTCGATTTATTCGGTTATCAGTTTTCGGTTCGGTTATCGTGATTTGAATCGGTTTGGATCGGTTGATGAATATCACTATAGAGGACCGCATATTAATACAAAAGGTGAACTATACAAGATCCATTGCCCATGAAATTTGAGTCTCTAGTTTGTTATACAACTGTAGCAGTTCTTTTACACTTTTGTTTTTTACTGTGTTATGAAATCAAATTGAAAGAAAACAAATTCGTGGGTCTTCGTTTTTTCCTTTCTTTCTCTTCCCATTGCTCCTCTTTTTTTTTTTTTTTTTTTGGTAAATAATTGCTCCTCTTTTTGCTTCGCTTGTCTCATCTATAACTTTCAAAGTACTAGTTTCTAGTCATTGCATAACACATATTGTACTGACTTTACAAATATTCGATCTTCAATAAATTCATGAATATATAAAAAATTTAGATGCATGGAGAATATCATTTGAGTCATTACTCATTAATAGTTATATGTTGTTCTGCCACAACAGTACGGACCACATATGATGTCAGTTTCAATTAAACCTACACTGCAATAAATTTATTTGATGATAAATTTAATATATTTTTATTTTACTCTTGCAAATTTAAATATCTTATATTACTAATAATTAAATTGTTAATTCTTATTACTTTTTTAAAAAAAAAAATTGTTGAAATTTCATTATGAAGTAATTTATAATATAAATTTATCACATTTCCATTTAACAAGTAATATATACACATTATTGTTTATGTGACTATTACGAGTGCTTTTTTTTTTAATACCATTACGAGTGCTTTTCAAATAGTAGTTTCGAGTATAATTTTATTCCGTACGTTATTGCTATGTAGCACCGATACTGACACGTGACACGATACGACACGACACTCCGACACGTTAATTCTAAAAAATATTAGATTTCGACACGTTAGGACATGTTTTGATATTAAATAATATTTCTAATTTATGTAGTGTATATTATATTTAATATTCAATAATTTAACAAAAAAATGAATATAACTTTATAAAATTCATAAATTTTGCAAAGAAACGTAAGATATCTTAAATATTTATATTAAACTCAATAAAATAGTAATCGTAATCCAACGAATCTAATAGTTGAAATTAAAAACTCAACGCGTGACGCAACCTTTAAACCTTTTTTGAATTTCTATAACGCGTGTTGGAGTGTCGAGGAGTGTCGAAATGTCCGAGAGTGTCGAGAAGTGTCGGACACGACACGCCAGGGTTTTTGAAGTGTCGGTGCTTCATAGCGTTATTGACAATGTAAGTTTTTGTCCATTAATAAATAGGGGTTTAAACCTCTAGTGCTCCTATACAACAAAATATTCTCTTAATCTAACTTCAATTTTTGAGCTCAACCTTAAAAAAAAAAAAAAAAATACAACTGAGCCCATAGCAGCTATCTCTGCTGCATACTTTACGCACTTCTCCTAGGATAAGTGTTTTCCCTTAATAAATATAAGGAAAATATACTCTTACATTGTAGGAGGGAAAAATACATCGATTTCCGTATTATTTTTTTCGTCCTTTTTTCTTTTTCTATAATGGGTGGGTCCCACATATAATTATCTCTATTGCATGAGAGAGTTCTCTCCTATTACATGAGATTAATAAAGCCCATAAATATATAAAGTTACAAATTTTTGTGCATCAACTTCATGACTCATGAATAGATAATACATATTTACACAAATTTAGTCTGATCTATAGGTAACCTATGTGTCATACATTATTCACTAATAATCACATTATTAGAATCAGTTTTTTCTGGGTTGACTATGACGAACTTCCTCTAAAAGTAATTTTTTGCAATTTTAACCTATGAGTCTTCATTAGAACAAGGTCAGAGGTACACATGCAAGACACTCTAACGCTTAAGTCAGCTTTTATGTAAGTAGGTTTGTTCATGTAGAAGATGTGTACCTTGTGTTTAGCACACTTATATTTATAGTGGAGGGATGACCGACTTTGGAGATCCCCCAGATTATTCCCTACAAGTGATGAGAGAGTAAACTCTTTCAATTGGTTATGGTGTAGGTGACTTAAGATAAGTTTGCAGAAGAGCAGCAAAAATTGTTGGACAACCTTTGTTGACTTGAGGAATCCTTTAGAAGATGTCTTTCTTCATGGTAAAGGACTTATAAATGGGCTTTTAACATATCGTTCTGTTAGTATATGGGTGTCCTAAATACAATCATTTGATTAAATAAAGGACACTGGATGTAGAACTATTTGTCGCAAATGAATAAAAGCAATCTTTATCCAGTTTCATATTATGTCTAGATATTATTGTTAATATTTGTTGTCAGATTAGCAAGTGCACTAGTCATACAAGTAATAAAAATGATAAGTAAAGATCGTTCCCACGAGGAATTGTGTCAAGCACTGACTATCCAAATGTTATTGATTTGAATCAACCAAAGAGTTCTGAATTGCATGGATTTCTTGTCCCTAGAAATGTAGATTGCATAAAATGAAATAATTTCAAAACACAAAGATATGAATTTAAATTAAAAAGCAGTTAGATATAAATTTCCCTCAAGTATGAACTTATGAATGAACCAATTTCCATCAAGTATGAACTTATGAATGAACCAATTTCCATCATGAATTCTCTATCATGTGATGTTAATCAACCTTTTACTTATCATCAAGATGTAATGTCTTACTACCTTAATAGACACATTAATCAGAAACCCCAATTTCTTGGTGATTCTTTTCATAATATATGCATTAATCACTAAGGTCTTGAGATTACACTAATATCATAACATCAATGTCTTGACTACTAAAATACTAATGATGAAGTTGTCAACTATAGAATAGTGTAAACATGTCTGTTCTACACTATTCCATTAACAAGAAGAATTGATCAAGACAACTTCATAAAAATCACATGATAGAAAAACATAACATCACATTAATCATTCATATATACACACTTGAGTTCCATTGAATCAGACTACAAAGGACTCTACTCAGACATAATTGAAATGAATACAAGAGAAGAAGAAAGGACAAACTCCATTGTCATGGTAGTAGATCTTCAATCTCCAATTGTAATTGAAAATGAAACACTACTCCTAAGAATTTGGAAAATAAAAGTAAAGAATTCAGATCTGAAGATCTGATACAGAAGAGGGACATATATGGTAGAGAGATGGGAGAGATTTAAAATGTCAAGGCCTTTTGCCTTTTATAGTGTTACAATTTCTGCTGAAAAATAATATGGGCGCTAAAACGGTCTGAATGAGCGTTTTAGCGTCCAGGCTTGATGCGTGACCAACTGCTTTTAACTGCATTGGGCGCTATATTCACACAAATTGATCCTAATTTGTGCTGAAAAACCTGATGAACCAGGGGTTTATCACAATTCCCAGATTTGGACATTGTTGTCCTCAATAATGAACTTACAACAAAGAAGGATTCAAGATTCTTACAGATGAAAACTCATGAGGATAGACTTAATTCGACAAAGGATCACATTGATACAACTTACAACCATACAATCTCTTATTTCTTATGACTTGCACAACATCATATGTGCTTTTCAACAGATTAGTACAGATGACATACAGAGACTTTCCAAAAAACAACACTCCCTCACTAGGATCTTCTCAAAAACTGTGAGAATTTAACTCTCTTGCACACTAGTGTTTAGGGATCAACTTGTCACTCATTCTTCACTGCACTTAAACTTCCATAGGCTTGCCCATATTCTCATTATTCATGGTACAAATGATCTATAAGGCAGATCAAAAAGGTCTTAACATGGTTGGCAATGAGGCTTGGTGTATGGCTTGACTAGAGGTAAGGCTTTCTATGGCAGGAAAAGTTCAGATCAAATGAATCAGATTCAGATAAGAGGGAATCACAATATTTACCAATTTCTTCCTAATTCCCCAATCTTTCTTCATTTTCATTCATTGTCTCTCTTTTTTTCTTTGAACCTTCTTCCTCTTTTTCTTCCTGACACTTTGTGTCTTTAACAAAAAAAATTCTTTCTTTCTTTCTTTTCTTTTTCTTTCAGACACTTTTTGTCTTTTAACACTTCACTCTATCTCTTCCAAACACTCAAACACTTTGTGTTCACAACCTTTTCTTCTTTTTCTTTTTATTTTCTTTGCTTCTTTCTCATGTTTCAAACACCTTGTACATTCACTTATTGCAAAGATACCTTACTTCCCACAAAACAATCCACCCCTTATCACTTATCTGAACTTTTCAATCCAAAGGAATAGATGTGAGGGTACATTAACACAGACTAGGCTCAAAGGTTCATGCAACAGGAACTTAAGGGTTGACCATTTGACTTTCTGGTTCAAGAAGGAAATTCCTCTACCCTATACATCATCAGCCATTTCAAACAAGAAACAAGGCAAGTTCTAGAGTTACTCATGCAGTGAAATGCTCTCTGAACAAAAATTTCTGTATAGGCTCAATTTCCTCACAGTTCAGAGTGCATGCTTGACTTTCTCTCTATGCATCACAAGTAATCTCTCTACTCTTACACATTGAATGAATCATGCAATCATTTCATTTCTCAACATGCAAGGTATAAGACTGGATCCTTAATTTGATCGATCATCTAAAATTCTGATCAGTCAAAACCTCATGAAATTCCATAAAAGAAAAATTAAAATCCAAATTCTAAACTACAACTAACATCTAAATCACACTAAAAAATTATTCACACTGAGAAAAACTAAAGAAAAGAGATTGAGATGTTTCCTTGTTTTGGCTCATCCACTCGTGTGACCTCTCCATGAAGTTCAAATGCCATTCAATCACACCCACAATTCCCAGATTTAAACGTTGTTGTCCCCAGCAACTAATTTAAATCTAAAACAACAGTGGATCACTGAAACACATTCACATACAACCAATAGCATCAGTATATCGCAATATGTATCAACAAAACAGTGAAATCTCAATGTACTTAACCAAATTACAAAACAACTGTAAAAATAAAATAAAATAACAACAGAAAGCTGTAAAATCATGAATCGATGTAGGATATTGTGTCCTCATCATCCGAGTCAAAGGGGTCTCTTGGATCAGAATGTGGAAGTGGTGTATAATCAACATGTGCTGCACCTGCACTGGTCCCTGCTCCTGCACTGGTTCCAGCTGATGGTCCTGCAACATCCTGACTGGCTGGCAGCAACAGTCTCTCGCTCTGGGGCCTGAACAACATGATCAGAAATGTCATCATTAGAAGTCTCACTGTCATCATCTAGACGGGCGCCAACAGCTGCCTCAAATGCATCATCTTCCTCTGAATGAGGGTAAACAGCAGGCTGAAAAGCAGATGTCTCTAGTCCCTGGGCCTCACATATGTCAGTCAGCATCTTAATTACATGAGTCTGAAATGACTGTTGACTCGCTTGCATAAATTTGAGACGACGACGTAAGTGCCCCATACGAATATCTCCATTTATCAGCCATTTTCCCCTGATTTAATTCTCTTTTCAAGTTCTGCATCCGATTTATCCCTAAGCTTCCTGCCAGGTGTCAACCCTCTAGGTCCATCCCCTCCAATCCTTAATTGGTCCCTGATCAGCTTAGCATCAATTTTGGGGTGCAACTTAACTTGCACTCCATTATCAGTGACATCCACACCAGCTTTCTGACACAAAAGCTGGATCAGAGAGCAATAGCCTAGAGCATATGTGCTGCTGTCAGAATGGGCCATGTCATATATGCTATCCTGGAGAAGGATGGGCAGCTCCACTTTCCCTTTGGTCATGATGGTGGAAATCAAAACAGCCCTCATCAAATTGACCTCCGCTTGATTGGAGGAAGGCATAATGTTGGAAACTATGAAATGGAACCAAACCCTGGCTTCTCAATTCAGTTGCCTCAACCACAGCAATTTGGGATTGACCCTATCCTTGGTCATTTCCCATTTTTCACCAGGCTTTGCTACAGTTTGCAAGATGGGTTCAGCTGCTCCCAACTTGGTCCAATTCTCAAAAGCAGGATCCTTCCTCCTTGGTGGGATGTCAATTTTCTGCCAATTTCTGTGGAATTCACAAGTGAGAGCCTGGGTGGTATCACAGTTCTTAATCTTGAGAAGCTTTTGAATAGTGTAGGCATCATATTTAACTTGCTTGCCTCTCACCCAGCTAACAAAAGTTCTTTGTCCCCCTTCATCACCATTATATGCATTGGCATAAAATTCCCGTGCTATGGTCGGGCTGCTGTTCACCATAATTTCACCAAAGGTGACCCATTCCCTTCTCCTCAACTGAGATTGGAATTCTGGATATTCATCAGTGTCTAGGATGAACTGTCTTTCCCGAACAAAGGGTCTACTGGAAGTCTTCTTGGTAAATCTATCCTCATGATCAGCACTCTGCCAAAAATGCTCATCAAAAGCAGGAGGAGGTGGTGGAGGTGCTGAAGTCTTAGACCCCATAGACCTCTTCTTGTTGCTTTTCTTGGGTGGAGAGGTAGACATAATCTGTTCATCAAGAAAATAAATCAGTCATGTAGTGAATAGTATGGGATCTAATTCCCAGATTTAGATTGAGAACATGATTCAATTAGATCCCTCATTAAGCCAGTAAACACCCCCCCTTAATTCCCAAAATCAAATAAACATCATGTATGCATCAGGGCTTGGGCGCTAAAACGGTCACTGGGAGCATTTTAGCGGCCTGGCCGTAATCCTGTTTTACCCTGTCTGAGCGCTAAAACGTTGAGAACCAACGTTTTAGCGCCCTGACTATTCTGAGTCAGGCATTTCAGCAAACACCTTGTGGGTGTGCGCAAAGATGTAACATTGAAGTCCATTAGAATGGAACTTCAAACCCAGAAATCAACATAATATACAGCCCCAAAAACATCCACAACAAGAGATTAACAGAAAAATATGGAATCATGATGAAAAGAAAAAAATAAAACCCTAAAGCAACTTAGACTTGATGCATGAAACATGTAATCACTAACATAATGGAAAGAGTAATGGAAGATTATTCATACCTTATGCTTGATCAAGTGAGTGTAATCTGGAAGTGAAAATCAAGAAAAGGTGCAGAGAGTATGTGGAGAGGGTGTTAAGTGAAAAAGGAAAAATGAGAGAAGAGTGAGGGAAAGGCCCGTATATTTCAAAGTTAGTGACTCGGCGCTAAAACGTTGAGAACCAACCGTTTTAGCGCCCAGGACCAGATAAATGGACACACGTGGTGTTCAACTGCGCGCTAAAACGGTCATGATGAGCGTTTTAGCGCGCTGAGCCAGAGTGCTTGCATTTGATGCATTAGTAGAGCGCTAAAACGGTCAGTGTGAACGTTTTAGCGCTCTAGGCCAGAGAGTTTTTTTTTTCAGTACTCTTATAGAGCGCTAAAGCGCTCAGTTTCTGCGCTTTAGCGTGCATGGCCAGAGAGTTTGCACTTAATACAATTCTCAGAACGCTAAAACGGTCAATATGAACGTTTTAGCGCCCAACACTTGTCAGAATTTTTTTTCTAAAAAGTTTTTCAACACTCTTCCTTCTTCTCCTCTTTGAACATGGTCTTAACATCAAAGTCACATACCTGGTACAGTGGGTTGCCTCCCACTCAGCGCGTGTTTAACGTCGCGAGCCTGACGGGTATAATCTAACTTACCTCCAACAAGGCAACTGAAATCAGTTTCCTGTCCACAGCAGATCCAATATAAAGCTTCAACCTCTGACCATTAACAGTGAAACTTCGGTCAGAGTCCTGAGAACATATTTCCACCGCTCCATAAGGCTTCATGCTCTTAACTACAAACGGTCCAGACCATCTAGACCTCAACTTGCCTGGAAACAACTTCAACCTTGAGTTGAATAACAACACCTGATCCCCCACTTTGAAATCCCTAGGTGTGATCCTCCTATCATGCCATAATTTAGTCTTCTCCTTGTATAGGCTGGCACTTTCATATGCTTGCAGACGGAATTCATCTAATTCATCCAATTACAGCAACCTTTTTTCACCTGCTGCCTTGGAATCAAAGTTTAAAAACCTAACAGCCCACAGTGCTCTATGTTCCAGCCCAACAGGCAAATGGCATGCTTTCCCAAACAACAATTGAAATGGAGACATTCCAATTGGAGTCTTGAATGTTGTCCTATAAGCTCACAAGGTGTCATCAAGTTTTTTGGACCATTGAGTCCTAGAATTCCCAACAGTCTTCTCCAATATTCTTTCCATGTTGGAAATTTCAACTTGACCACAAGTCTGCGGGTGGTATGGAGTGCTTGTCTTGTGTCGGACTCCATACTTTGCAAGAGCATGTTCAACCCACTTATTATCAAAATGAGTGTCCCCATCACTGATGATGGCTCTTGGAATTCCAAATCTGGCAAAGATGTTCTTTCTCAAGAAGGCAATCACTACCCTAGAGTCATTTGTTGGAGTGGCTATAGCTTCAACCCTTTTAGAAACATAGTCAACTGCCACCAGGATATACTTGTTAGAGTAGGATGAGGGGAAAGGTCCCATAAAATCCATACCCCAAACATCAAAAATCTCCACCTCTAGGATGTTGTTCAAAGGCATTTCATGTCTTCTAGAGATGTTCCCAGTTCTTTGGCAATTTTCACATGCCTCCACATATTTTCGGGCATCCTTGTACAATGTGGGCCAGTAAAAACCACTCATCAGAACCTTGGCTATTGTTCTTTCCCCTGCAAAGTGACCACCATAAGCTGAACCATGGCAGTGCCATAAAACACTCTTCTGCTCCTCTTCTGAAATACATCTTCTTCTTATTCTATCAGAACATCTATAAAAGAGATATGGTTCATCTCAGATGTATCTCTTCACATCATGCAAAAATTTCTTCCGCTGCTGATAAGTGAAATCCTTTGGCATGGCTCCAGCAGCTCTGTAGTTAGCAAAATCAGCAAACCATGGTGGGGTGTCAACAGACAAAACTTGATTATGCACCAACTGGGTAACAATGCTTATAGCCAGTATTTGCTCGTCAGGAAACTCTTCCTTGATCACTACTTCTGGACCCTCCTATAAATCTGTTTCTGTGATCCTTGATAAATGATCAGCTACCAGGTTTTCAACTCCTTTATTGTCCTTAATCTCTACTTCAAACTCTTGCAGAAGTAACATCCACCGGAGCAACCTGGGTTTAGCATCCTGTTTGGCTAACAAATACTTCAATGCTGCATGGTCAGTATAAACAATAACCTTGGACCCTAGCAGATATGACCTGAATTTATCAAATGCATATACTATTGCCAATAACTCTTTTTCTGTAGTTGCATAATTTTTCTGTGCTTCATTAAGAATTTTACTGGCATAGTATATAACATGCAATAATTTATCCTTCCTTTGTCCTAGCACTACTCCCACAGCAAAATCACTAGCATCACACATAAGTTCAAAAGGTAATGAAAAATCAGGTGCCATGATTATGGGTGCAGTAATCAACTTGTCTTTCAACACATTAAATGCATGCAAGCAGTCATCAATAAACAAAAATTCTTGATCCTTTCCTAACAACTTTCACAATGGTTTTGCTATCTTTGAAAAATCTTTTATGAAACGACGGTAAAAACCAGCATGTCCTAGAAAACTTCTAACACCTTTAACATTTATGGGAGGGGGTAGTTTCTCAATAACAGAAATTTTGGCTTTGTCTACTTCAATGCCTCTGTTGGAAACTTTGTGTCCCAAAACAATACCCTCTGTCACCATGAAGTGACATTTCTCCCAATTCAGCACAAGATTACAATATTGGCATCTTTTCAAAACACTATCAAAGTTTTCTAAACATGCATCAAAAGTAGGACCAAAAACAGAAAAATCATCCATGAAAATCTCAATATATCTTTCTACCATGTCAGAGAATATGGAAAGCATGCACCTTTGAAAAGTTGCAGGTGCATTGCATAGACCAAAAGGCATCCTCCGTTATGCAAAGACTCCATAGGGGCAAGTAAATGCAGTTTTCTCCTGATCTTCTGAAGCCACAGCTATCTGATTATAACCTGAGTATTCGTCCAAGAAACAGTAGAAAGTATGTCCTGCTAATCTCTCCAACATCTGGTCCAAGAATGGAATAGGGAAATGATCCTTTCTGGTTGCTTTGTTAAGTCTCCGGTAGTCTACACACATCCTCCAGTCAGTCACTATTCTTGTGGGAATCAGTTCATTATTTTCATTTCTGACCACAGTCATCCCTCCTTTCTTGGGTACTGTTTGAACTGGACTCACCCAAGCACTGTCTGAAATAGGGTAAATCATTCCAGCATCAAGTAACTTCACCACCTCTTTCCTCACTACCCCTTTCAGAGTGGGGTTAAGTCTCCTCTGTGGTTGCCTTACTGGCTTGACTTCTTCCTCCATCAGTATCTTGTGAGTGCAGAATGAAGGGTTGATACCCTTAAGATCTGAGAATGACCAGCCCATGGCTGTCTTGTTCTTCTTGAGTACCTCTACCAACTTCATTTCCTTCCTTTCAGATAAGAATGCATTTATAATAGCTGGGTAGGTTTGATCATCCCCAAGGAACACATATTTCAAATTTGAAGGCAGTTCTTTTAACTCTACCTTTGGTGCTCCCTTGGGAATGTCATCCACCTTCTGTTCAAGCTCCTCAACTACCGGTTCTTCCTGAAAATATTCCCCACTGTTCTCTTCTTTACATTGGTCTTCCTCCAGTAACAGGTTCTCTTCTCCTGTTACTTCATCCACAACCTCTTGGATGATATCAATCCTGAAACAATCCTCAACATCAACAGGATGTTTAATTGCTTCAAACACATCAATTGTGACTGTCTCTTCATTCACCCTTAGCATAAGCTTCCCTTGTTCAACATCAATCAAGGATCTAGCAGTTGCTAAGAATGGCCTCCCTAGCAGTAGAGGAATTTTAGTATCTTCCGCTTCCATATCTAGAATCACAAAGTCCACTGGAAATATGAACTTATCCACCTTAACCAACACATCTTCTACCACACCTTCTGGTCTCTTGATAGATCTATCTGCAAGGTGTAGAATAAGATTAGTCTCTTTCAATGATTTGATTCCCAAGGCTCTACATACAGTCAATGGCATCAGATTTATGCTAGCCCCCAAATCACAAAGTGCTTTCCCTACTCCCACATCTCTAATGGCAATAGGAATACTGAAACTTCCTGGATCTTTTAATTTTGGTGGAAGTTTCTTCTGGATAAGGGCACTACACTCTTCTGTTAAGGATAGTGTTTCACCATCTTTCAGTTTCCTCTTCTTACACAGAATATCTTTCATGAACTTTGCAAAGTGAGGCATGTTTTCCAAGGCTTCAGCAAATGGAATGTTGATATGCAACTTCTTAAAGATATCCAGAAATCTTGCATAATGCTATTTCTGGATTTCCTGCTTCAACCTCTGGGGATAAGGAACCTTGGCATATGGAGACAAGTTAATGGGCTGATCTTGCTTATCAGCCATTTTCTTCTTCTCCCACTTCATCATCTTCTTAGGTGAAGAGTTATTTTCAACTACTACCTCATTTTTTTCCTTGTCTTCCTTCACTGTTTCTTGTTCATCATCTTCTACTACATCCTCTATAATGACTTCTTCTTCATCATTCTTGTCTTCCACTTTCTTTTGAACAGGTTGAAGCACAAGCCCACTTCTTGTAGTAATAGCTTTGCAGTGCTCCTTTGGATTCACCATTGTATCACCAGGGAACTTGTCCTGTGATCTTTCATATATCTGCCTTGATATTTGTCCAATATGTGTCTCCAAATTCCTGATGGATGCTTCCTGATTCCTGAATGAAGTCTTAGTTTCTTTCATGAATGCAGAAGTTTCTTGTCTGAAAGAATTTGATCTTTGAATAAACTCTTGAGTAGTCTTGGATAACTGAGCAAAAGCTTTCTCCCATGCTGAAGTATCTGCTTGCTGTGATGAATGTGGTGTAGGATGCAATGAAGGATTTAACTGATGGTTGGAACTGTAACTGAACCCAGGGTGTTGATTCCTATTCTTCCATGGTGGCACATATAAATTTCTCCCTTGAGTGTTAGGGTTCCTCTGATCATACCATACTCCATTGACCTCAGCTTGTTCTGTAGATATCCCATAATCACATTCATCTGTTACATGACTTTTCCCACAGATTGCACACACACAGTTGGTGTCCACTGAAGCAACCTTTTGATTGGATAGTTGCTTAATGAGAGCATCCAACTGTTGTTGTTGCTCTTTCTGAGTTTGCATCAGTTGATCATTCTTGGCTAGCAAAGCATCATACCCATCCAACTTAATGATTCTTGTTCTTCTATCAGCCACTGGAGCATTGTCAAATTCCTGAGATGCCAAAGATTCAAATATGTCAAATGCCTCCTGTAACGCCTGGCAACTTGTAAGGATTAACGACTGTCCCCACACACTAACACGAGACTTTCACAGCGTGCTTTCTCAGCTAAGAAAGTATGTAGCTGATCCTTCTCATGTGGTTCAACCTGATGACGTTGAAATTCGGGAAAATTTGAAGACTCCAATTGGACCACTGAAAGTACTCGAGCGGGATGAGAAGAGGCTGAGGAACAAATCTATTCCTATGGTGAAAGTCCAATGGGAAGGAAGGACACCTGAAGAGTTCACTTGGGAGCGGGAAGACGAGCTTCTCCGTCAGTATCCTGAGTTTAAGGACAGGTATGTTCTTGATTTTGCGGACAAAATCGCTAAAAGGTGGGGTGACTATAATAGCCCAATATAATTAATTAGAAAAATACATGTGATTAGATAATTAAGCATGTATTAGTGAGTAAAAATAAGTAAAATTCCCTTATAAAATTAATTGGGGTCACTTTTGAGGTAAAAAGTGTACTCTGTGAAAATTAAGGGGTATAAATGGGTGTAGACAAAAGTACCCAAAATATAAAAATGGAAGTAGAAATATTCCTAGAAAAATATTCCAGACTATTGGGTAAAGTTTGGTAATTAATGGAGTTGAATAGATAGACGAACTAATACCCACTTAACCTGTGTTAAGTGGGAAGCCACTTAAGGCACCCTTATTTCCCCAACCCTCTTGCGCAGAAAGAAAAGGGAGAGAAGAAGAAAAGGAAAGAAGAAGAAAAGGGAAGGAGAAGGAGAGAGGAAGGGGGAGAAAACCCTAGAGTATGCAATAGTTGATGGTTTTGTGTGATTCCAAAGCCTAAACCACTCCAAATCTTCCCCTCTTTCATTATCCTAGCTTGGTTCTTGGTGGGGAGTTGTGTAGGTTGAGATTTTTCCTCCCAAAGTTTGGACCCATTGGAGAAGTTGTGAGATTTAGGAGCTTCTACCTCCATGGAAGCTTGAGGAACCATCACCCCTTGATGGTGCAACCATTAGTGGTAAGATTTCATCCTTTGAACTCTATTTTCATGAGAAATGCATGATTTAGGTTTTGGATGAATAGTGTTTTGGGGTTTATGGTTATGTGAGTAAATGGGCTATGTTCTAGGAAGATTGAGGCCTAGAGTATGTTGAGAAAAATGCTAGGAATGACATTTAATCGGTGAAAATAAGTTTATATAGTCATATGATTTTGTTTGGAAAATTACAAAATTATGCATTTGACTATGGTTTGGCTTGTTGGTGTAATCAATGGTTTGGTTTGGGTTGATTGTTGATATTGTCCATGTGATGCTTAGGATTGAGGCATTTGGACCAACCGTGAGTAACCAACCATTGGAGCAAGCTATGGAGCTCGGTTAGCTCCTTGGGATTGATAATTGTGTTGTGAAGATTGGTGAAGAACAAAGGTTAAGTTGGAAGCATTGAGGTAAGCCTTCGGACCTTGGGTGTAATTCCCTTTATTGTTCCACCAAGCCCTGAACGGGTAATGGTGTGTTGTTGTATATAAATGCAATGAAATAGTGTAATGCTTTGTTATACGTATTTGCATGCTTTGGTGTGACATAGGATGGTGTTTCCCTATGTTGGTATGTTGCATGACGATGCGTAAATCATACTTGGTAGTTTAGCTGGCCAGTAGGACTATTTGCATCTGAGTATCCTTAGGACAGCTCGAGAGCTCGAGGGATTTCTCCTGGAGATGTTGTGTACACTTGCATGGATATGTATTTGCTGCATTATTATTGTCATTGCTATTACACTGTTATTGAACTATGGGGTGGAGAGATGCTCCAAGGACCCCTGGTTTACTGGATATATTCGTATATCTCACCCCGTGTGGTTGGGGACCCCCTTTCAGGAAAGGATGCTGCAGGAGCCTCTGATGGCAAGTGGCCATATTTGAAGTGATTGGTCATATGAAGATATCGTGTCATTTGATTAAGCATGTTATTTTGTAGTTCACATGTATAGGATTGCTAAATGAGAATCAATTGTCATATGCATGCTATATTTATTTGGGTGGACTTAGCCTATGCTCATGCTTTTGGTATCTCTTTTGTTGATGGGAGCCAAGGAGTGATCATAGTGTTTTGTAGCTAAGTCCCATGATTTGTAATTGAAACTTGTAAACATGCTATGTTGTAATTATTGGGTATTTGCATATATGATGAAATGATATGTATGCTTCTCTTGTATATGAGTATCTAGAGAGACTAGAATTCATGTATTGAAAGGATTATATGATGTAAATTAGGTGAAAGAATACCTTTAGGTTGGAAAACCAATCCAAAACAAAGATACCCTATCTTGTTGTCCAATTTTCGTATCCTATACGATAGATTTGGATCCTTGTGTCTTGATGGAAGTTGTAGATATGTTTCTTAGCTTTCCATAGAGACCAAGATTGTGTAATTTGGATAAGTATAACTCAAGTTATGGTTAAAACACCACAGGTAGGTCAAACTGCCCTGTTTTGGGTGCTTGCTCCCGAATGTCCACGCTTGGAGCGTGGGATCCACGCTTGGAGCGCCCACCTTCTGACTGTCCACGCTCGAAGCGTGGGATCCACGCTTGAAGCGTAGGGGTCCTGGAAAATTCAGCATTCCATTTCGTAAAAACCTCATAACTTGGGCTACGGTGCTCCGATTTGAGCGCGGTTTGAACCCACGCGTAAGTAATGAAAAATCCTATAATATTATGGGCAAATGGAGACCGTAATAAATGAAATGAAAGTATGGTATTAAGCTTTAAGTATGTTATTCCGCAATGCACTATGGTTATGGTCACGCAATTGGGTAATTTTAATTCGGCTTGCTTTAAAAGAGAAATTTAACCGGATTTTAATTGCACCAATGTGATTGTAACTGCGCTTAATATCATAAGTCAATGTTAACAAACCGGTTCTAGAACGGGGTGTTACACCTCCCTAGGAGTCTTGGTTGTCAATGACCCACCAGCAGTGGCATTCACCAATGTCCTAGTGTTTGTAGTCATCCCTTGCAGAAAAATTGCTTCCTGATTCCACACTTCAATCCCATGTTGAGGACATTTTCTCAACAGTGTCTTGAACCTTTCCCAGGCCTCATAAATGGATTCTGACTCTTTCTACTTGAATCCTGTGATCTCATCCTTCAACTTTTCCCTCTTGGATGCTGAGAAAGATCTGGTCAAAAATTTGGTTTGCAAATCATCCCAAGTAGTAATACTTCCTTGTGGCAATGACTGCAACCATCTTCTGGCATCATCCTTCAGTGAATGAGTAAATAACCTCAACAGAATGGCATCTCTTGTCACTCCATTGATTTTCACAGTGTCACTTAACAACAAGAAATTCTCAATGTGCAGATATGGATCTTCTGCACTTGTTCCAGCAAACTGTTCCTTTTGCACCAACTGTACGAATGCAGGCTTCAACTCAAAATTGTTAGACTCCGCAGTAGGTCTAATCACACTTCCAATGGGTGGAATGACTGCAGGAGTCATGTAATCTCCCAATGTCCTGTGTGGTTGTTGCACATGATTTTCTGTCATATTTTCTTCCTGTACTGTAGCACTTGATTCACCACGTTCCAATACTTGTTGCCTTCTTCTGGCTGCCCTTCTATTCCTTCTAAGTGTCCTTTCTAATTCTGGATCAAATAACAAAGAGTTTTGATCAAAAGTACCTTGCATACACCAGAATTACCAGAACACAAAGATTCATACAACAAAAATTAAAATGCTGAAAAGTAAAAGATTCAATCTCAACAACTGATGGTATTCATCAATGTTGAACATCAATTCCCCGACAACGGCGCCAAAAACTTGTTGTCAGATTAGCAAGTGCACTAGTCATACAAGTAATAAAAATGATAAGTAAAGATCGTTCCCACGAGAAATTGTGTGAAGCACTGAGTATCCAAATGTTATTGATTTGAATCAACCAAAGAGTTCTGAATTGCATGGATTTCTTGTCACTAGAAATGTAGATTGCATAAAATGAAATAATTTCAAAACACAAAGATATGGATTTTGTAACGCCCTCCCTTGTATGCATCCAAGTGAGTCGTTTGCTAAGCGGAATTAGAGTCGTTAACGTCACATGAGCTAACAAAGAATCTCATTCTAAGTACAAACCCGTAAGACATTTAGAAGTTCTTATCACATCTGTTTGGACGATAAAAAATATTTCAAGTGATTTAGAAAGAGCACATTTGGGGCTTCGCGTGCATATAAAATAATAGTAAATCCGAGTTCGTTTGCTCATAAAAACACCACCCGTAAGGTGCACTGTAAAAATTTCAGCACTTAAATTCTTTTCACAAACGTTTTCCAAAATGGCCGCTATTCATAAAAGTTCAAGATAAAATAAAGATGATAAAGTCTACAGTCATCCAAGAGTACCAAAATATTAAACATTACAGTCATCCAATCAATCAAACAGCAACAGTGATAATCCATGCATCAGCAAGCAACAGCAAAACATCACTCCTTCAAATGTTTTTACGTCCTCCTGCCATTTTGGAAAAATAGCAGCCCCGAAGGGGTGAGAATAATCCCAGTAGTGTGGCAACAAAACCAGTAATATAACAGTATTAACTAGGCACCAAATCATAAACAGTCACTTCAACATATCCTTGTTCCTTTTCCTTTTTCCTTTTCATCATATTCATATATATAGCGCATATAACGCCTTTCCTTTTCATCATATTCATATATTGCGTATATAACGCCTTTCCTTTGCGCTTTTAGCACCGTCGTGCGCGCACTTCACAGTGGAATCAAATATACCCTTGGCACCTGAGCTCCATGTGGATTCCAACTGTGGGCCTATGCGGACTGATGCCAAGTGTCCCATACCCCGGTACCTTGGGGATGCCTATATGATGCTTGCTCAAACACATGGTCCTGTACATAACTATTCTAAAACAAGGCCTATATGATCACGATACATGCATGTCATGTTATGCTTTCACACACAAAGCGTAAAAATGCGGTATGATGTAAGGTGCATGCTTATATACCTTTCATATAGCCATCACGGCACATATACTTTTCATATGCGTTATGCTGCCACATAACGTCTTTACCTCATAATCATATAGCCATCACGGCACATTTTTGGCAGTTTCCTTTCATCATAATGGAACATAATACTTTTACGGAATATGGAGCATCATGTCACAATTTTATACCAGTAGTCAATAGTCACATTAGGTGATATCGCCTGACACTTACCTTTGCGTGCCTTAAATAATACCAAACAGCAGCGAAGTATCTCACTTCTTAAGCGCACCTAAATCAATTACAACCAATCATTTACAGTGGCTGTTTACAGCAGAAACAGTGAGCATACAGCAGTGTCTTACAGTGGAAAACAGTGAGCATACAGCAGTGTCTTACAGTGGAAAACAGTGAGCATACAGCAGCGTTTTACAGCAGAGAAACAATGAGCATACAGCAGTGTTTTTACAACAGAAAACAGTGACGTTTGTTCTTAAAACAGTGAGCAGAAACAGTGACTTTTTCCTTAAAAATAGTGGACAGAAACAGTGACGTTTTACTTAAAAACAGTGGACAGAAACAGTGACGTTTTACAGCAGAAAAACAGTGACCATTTTAAAACAGAAACAGTGACATTTTGGACCTCAAAACAGTGGCAGAACAGTGGCTTTAGACAGTGGCAGAAACAGTGGTATTTGAATGTTAAAACAGTGACATTGTCAATGGCATTTGAACCTCAAAACAGTGGCATAAATAGTGTTATTTGTGCATCAAAACAGTGGCATGAATGGTTGCATTTGAACATGAAACAGTGACATAGGTAGAGGTATTTGCACATCACAACAGTGGCATAAAGAGAGATTTTTGAACATTAAGACAGTGGCATAAATGGTGATTAAAACAGTGGCATAAATCATGATTTTTGGACATTAAAACAGTGAGCATACATAGTGGGGTTCGAACATCAATACGGTGGTTATTTATGCAGAAACAGTGGCTCCTTAAGTACTAAAACAGTGAGTATTTTTATGCAGAAACAGTGGCACATAATGGACTAAAACAGTGAGTGTTTTTATGCAGAAACAGTGGCACGTAATGGACTAAAACAGTGAGTGTTTTTATGCAGAAACAGTGGCACATAATGGACTAAAACAGTGAGTGTTTTTATGCAGAAACAGTGGCACATAATGGACTAAAACAGTGAGCTTGTCCAACCGAAACAGTGGCATATGCATTCTCAAAACAGTGGCACTTTCATACAAAACAGTGGCATTAAGATGGTGCTCTTGTAAAACTGAAACAGTGGCATATGCATACAAAAACAGTGGCATATATATTCCTCAAAACAGTGGCACATTCATACATAGACAGTGGCATATTTCTTTTCAAAACAGTGGCATATTCATACAAAAACAGTGGCATTAACTTGAGCATAACCATGAGACTTTCATTCCATTATATCATGCATACCAATCATCATAAAATAGCTCCATCCTTATTCCTTTACCATACTCATTCAAGAATCCCAAAACAAAACATATTCAAAGAGGCATTCAAGAACACACATGATTACACACCATGAAAGAGGTCTAAGTTCTAGTCTTACCTCTTGAAGTACACACTTCTTGTCACACACCACACCTTTCTAGTTCTACCAACAACAAGTCCACACTTCCTAGGAGAAGATCTATGCGCATAAATGGTGAGGAGGACACCTTTGGACAGCTTCCAAGAGTGAGTGCCAAGGCTGGACAGTGAGGGGAAAGTGAGGAGGAAAACTTACACTTGCTTGGTGTACTTGAGTCACGGTTTTGAGAGGTGAGGGAAGGTAAGTGACCAAGGTTTTTCTTTCTCCAAGAGGGCTGTATGTTTGGCTAGGAGAGTGAGGGAGAGGGAGAGAAATGTTGGCTGAAAGCAAAGTGAGGACAGCCCCCTCATGTGTGCGCATAACTTAAAGAGAAGTGAGGAGGAGTTGCAATGATGAAACATCATGAATTTTCTGGTTTCTTGTGAAGGTGGGACTGCACACAAGGCTTGAACAAGCAAGAGTTGCTTCTAACATACACTAAGCACATGCAAGGAGGTGGAAGAGATAGGTTCAGATCTGAGTTATGCTACTAAGTCAGAATTTTTTTCACACAACAAGCAAGCTAGGCGCACACAAGATGGAGTGGGAAGGAGGTGCATCATGAGCACAGATTTGCGGCAGTCTAAACTCTGATTTTGGGGCTGTCTTGTGCGCATAAAATGATGAAGATGCAGCCCCAAGACCCTACTTATGATGCATGTGGAAGCAAGGGCAGATTTGGCTCATGATGGACTGCCAAAAGCATGCAAAAATCTGCACATTTCAGCCTCATGATGGAAGGTGTAAGGTGGTTCTCCAAGTCAACACTCAAAGGCAGATTTTGTGTCATAAAAAAATCTGATCCAAGCTCTCTACATGTGCGCCTAAATGAGGTGTATGCAGCCCAAAATGGTGCTAAGGAGTGCATGTGTCTTCCATGCAAAGAAGTTGAATCCAAATGGTGCACAAGCTAGGTGATGTGGCGGTCAAACAAGGAAGAAGTTGGCAGATTTTTCTAAGTCCTTTTGCGCAAGAATGAGTGGAAATTACTCTTGCCATGTGAAAGTTTCTAGACACACAAGACACCTTGTTGGACAAGGCTTAGGGAATTATGTGTGGATTTAATTTGGGCTGAACATGATTGATCCAAGAATCCTCTTTGGGCCATTGGCCACACACACAAAGAACCCAATCACACAAGTCCAATAGTGACAAGTCCACACACACTAGCCCACTTCCAAAGTCCAATAAACACTAAAGCCTTCTAACACACACTCACATTACTCATATGATTTTAATAAATTTCACATGCCTACATATGCACCCTCCTATGATTTAATTTAAATACTTACCTTAGTCTCATCCAAGGATAAAGATCAAACAATTCGCAAGCCATCAAACCTACACCATAAATCCGAATTCTACACATACATCTATAACATAAAGTACTTATGTATTTTACTAATTATGTGGGATGTTACACATTTAAATTAAAAAGTAGTTAGATATCAATTTCCCTCAAGTATGAACTTATGAATGAACCAATTTCCATCATGAATTCTCTATCATGTGATGTTAATCAACCTTTTACTTATCATCAAGATGTAATGTCTTACTACCTTGATAGACACATTAATCAGAAACCCCAATGTCTTGGTGATTCCTTTCATAATATATGCATTAATCACTAAGGTCTTGAGATTACACTAATATCATAGCATCAATGTCTTGACTACTAAAATACTAATGATGAAGTTGTCAACTATAGAACAGTGTAAACATGTCTGTTCTACACTATTCCATTAACAAGAAGAATTGATCAAGACAACTTCATACAAATCACATAATAGAAAAACATAACATCACATTAATCATTCATAAATACACACTTGAGTTCCATTGAATCAGACTACAAAAGACTCTACTCAGACATAATTGAAATGAATAGAAGAGAAGAAGAAAGGACAAACTCCATTGTCATGGTAGTAGATCTTCAATCTCCAGTTGTAATTGCAAATGAAATACTACTCCTAAGAATTTGGAAAATAAAAGTAAAGAATTCAGATCTGAAGATATGATACAGAAGAGGGACAGATATAGTAGGGAGATGGGAGAGATTTAAAATGTGAAGGCCTTTTGCCTTTTATAGTGTTACAATTTCTGCTGAAAAATAATATGGGCGCTAAAACGGTCTGAATGGGCGTTTTAGTGTCCAGGCTTGATGCGTGACCAACTGCTTTTAACTGCATTGGGCACTAAAACGGTCTGAATGGGCGTTTTAGCATCCTTGGCTGATAACTTCTCAACTGCTTTTAACTGACTCCAACGCTAAAACACATGATTTGAACGTTTTAGTGTTGGAGACCAGAGACTTTTTTCACATCAGGGCGCTAAAACGCTCAGTGTGGGTGCTTTAGCGCTGAGCTCCAGAGACTTCCACTCTTGAGATCATGAGATGATCTGCCTTTAGAGTCATTAAATTGAAGATTCCCTATTTCGAATAAAGCTTACCCTAAACCGCAGGGGTTGATACATTCCCTTACCCTAGGTTAATGGGAAGATAACCGAGACGAAGGGGATTACATACGGTAACCAAATATGTGGAATAGGATGATCAAGTCATTAGTCTGACTAGCTCTGGGGCAACAAAGAATTGCTAGTGCTCTGTGTTGTCATTAATTGGGTTGTGGGCTTGTTGGGCCCGAGCCCATTTATGTCAGAAGCTAAGTTGGACCTAATGGGTCATACACTAACACCTTGTAGTCATGATGAACTAGCTTTAAAGGTATTGGGCATAATAATGGTTGTTAGCCAAAGAAACTGTTTGGAAGCCTACCTGATAGGAAGAGGGCGCATGGATCATGTAATGGGCTTGGATAGCCTAAGACATTACTAATTAATTTAATTAGTTAAATTAACTATCAAACATTTAAATTTTGGATAAGATGATATCTTGTTGGAACAAATCCCCTGCATCAAGAGAAGATATTTGATATCATCCAATAAGGAAATGGTGCGCCACTTTAGTTGCAAATGAGTGTCATTTTGTCAACTAAATGTGCTCTAATTCTGATTTGGTTGGTTGAGAGAATCAGTGAGTTAGTTGGTTCAAATTTGAATGCAACTACTCAATGTATCTGGACTCAATTTGGGACAGAGTGGGGCGCATAAGTGAGTGGTCATATGATGACCATTAGGTCAGAATCATGAAAAGATAAGGACCTAATCTCATGAGGATTCAAAGTGAGAGTTGTTGGCAATTTTGAATTGCAACAAATTCTCCCACTTATGCGCACAACTTGAGGGATTTTCAAGTGAGAAAAATCTTCTCATTCTCTCTCTACTAAAAAACCATCTTATGCGCACAAAGGGCTAGTAGTTCCTCCTTAGGGTTTTCACAAAAACTTAGCCTATTCTCCTCACCTTTGCGCCACACTCTAGTGAAGTTTTCATATTGAAGACTTCATTTTTCTAAACACAAAACTTAGCCTCCATCTTCACCTATTGAGCGCATAGCAAGCCTCACTGTGGTGCTCATCTGGTGGCTTTCAAGAAGGCGTTTTTGCATCATTGACGAAGGGTGGTGTGGATCAACGCTAGAGGGTTTGAACCCTTCAAACCTGACAAGTGATCTCCCTGACGATCAGATCGTAAACAAGGTAACATCATGCTGTCTTAAAGCATGAATAACTGTTTGCATGTGTGTTTCCGCAAGGAAAATTTTTATTTTTCCCTCTAAAATGCATCGGCCTTCAAGGCCAGTTTTTCCTTTCAAGTGGTATCAGAGCCTGGTTGCTTTACCATCGACGGGTGATGGTACCTTGTTTGTGAAAGTAAACTGGCCTTTGAATGCCGATGCATGTAAGGTGTAAAACAAAAATTTTACTGCGGAACATACATGCACTAATAGATTCATGCTTTAAGACAGCATGATGTTACCTTGTTTTGGCCTGATCAGTCAGGGAGATGAGATGTCAGGCTTGAAGGGTTCAAACCCTCTAATGGTGATCCACACCCCCGTTCGTCTATGATGCAAGAACCCTTTCTTGAAAGCCACCAGATGAATACCACAGTGAGGCTTGCTATGCGCACAAGTGGTGAAGGTGGAGGCTAGGTATTCTGTTTGGAAAGGTGTAGTGAGCTACCCTACAGAATGGTGCATAGATGGACGAGAGTTGGCCAGGTTTTCACAAAACCCTAAGGTGAGGAACAAGTCATGTTATATGCGCACACTTGGAGAGGAGGAGGGATTTAAATCATTCAAAATGAAAACAAACTTTCAAACTGCTTTGAAATTTGCGCATAGAACAGTGAGATAAGGTGGAGCTGTTGCAAAACTAACTTTGCCAACAACCTCCAATCTTATCCACATGAAATTAAGTTCAAAATAATTTAAACTTAAATTCATAAACTATCATATAGTATATACTTCTCATGCACATAATTCAGCCCTAGAAGGGGTCCAAATATATTGAGTAGCATTCAAAATTTGAATCAACTCACCCACTGATTCCCTCAACCACCAAATCTGAATAGAGGTTTGTTTTAAGTGATAAGATGACATTCTTATCACTCAAATTTGCGCACCAAACAGCCAAGGAAGTGCTTCCAAAGATGCTTCTTGATCCAAGGAATATGCTCCAATAAGATCCTGTCTTATCCTTTTGTTATGAAACAACTTTTCAAAACCAATTCAAATTCGAATTCAAACACTTGAATTCAAACGTTCAAACATTCAAATTCAAAATTCAAAATTCAAAATTTCAAATTTCAAATTCAAAATTCAAATTTCAAAATTCAAATTCAAATTCAAATTTCAAAATTCAAATTTCAAATTTCAAATTTCAAATTCAAAATTCGAATTTCGAAATTCAAATTCTAAATTCAAATTTCAAAATTCAAATTTCAAATTCAAAATTCGAAATTCAAATATTTGATTATTAATTTAACTAATTAAATTAATTAGTAATGGCTTGGACTATCCAAGCCCATTACTAAACTCCATGCACCACCCACCCATTTAGGTGGGCTTCCAAACAGCTTCTTGGGCTAACAACCATTATTAGGCCCAATACCTTTAAAGCTAGTCCATCATGACTACAAGGTGTTAGTGTGTGACCCATTAGGTCCAACTTAGCTTCTGATATAACTGGGCTTGGGCCCAACAAGCCCACAACCCAATTAATGACAACACAGAGCACTAGCAATGCTTTGTTGCCCCAGAACTAGTCAGATTAATGACTTGATCAACCTATTGCACATATTTGGTTGCCGTATGTATTTCCCTTCGTCTCGGTTATCTTCCCTTTAACCTAGGGTAAGGAAATGTATCAACCCCTGAGGTTTAGGGTAAGCTTTATTCGAAATAGGGAATCTTCAATTTACTGACTCTAAAGGAAGATCATCTCATGATCTCTTTTACTATGCATAGATTCCCGAGTCACTGTAAATGTCATCCCGATTTCTCCGGTTTATAGATAACCTAATCTCTCACAGAGATTTGACGAATTCCTTCAGCTTATTACCCTAGCCCTGTGCCCTTTAAGGGCATGCCCAATAGTATACCTATGAGTCTCCATGTTTCAGGCAGACGAGGTATACAATCAAAACATGCCTTCAAGAACACAGTCTAGGTAATAACTTCTGGTCTAAGGAAAGACATACCCAAACATAAAGAGATTACTCTAATGACACTATCTGTGAGATTTCCTCATAGAGTCTCTTTTTGGGTCTGTTCAGTGCGAGCTATACTCTTATAGGTCCACCCACGACTTTAGCTAAGATATCTCCATATCTGCAGCTCATGAGGTCTTTACCTTGTATCCATATACAAGTAGATAAGTCGTACTAGTCTTTACTCGAGATCACTGATCCCCAAACTCATTGTCTCTAGACTAGGAACATATAATTAGGAATAGACATGCAATATCCTTGAATCCTCATGATCGTGATCTCATCACAGATACTTAAGAGATACCTGTTCTATTCCAAGGGGTTTATCCAGTTCATTCATATAATATTAACAGTAATATCGAGACACAATATGAAACTGAATAAATAGTGCTTTCATTTATTTGCGACAAACAAAGTTCTACATCTAGTGTCCTTTATTTAATCAAAAGATTGTCTCTAGGACACCCATATGCTAACAGTTTGTGAAAAGTGTTTTTCACGGTCAAAATCTTTAAAGGGTTAAAGCTTAAATTCTGCATATGGATTTTGAATCACAAATGCTTTAAGTTGTTAAAGTTTTTGTTTTTTATGAACATGTAAATTTGATTGCTATGTTCATAAATATATATGCATTCAGGGTTTCGTTTCTTTTTCTTTATGAAAGTTTTAAAAGGAAACACCCTTTTTGAAAGGGATGATTCGACCATGAAGGGTACTTAGAGTACCTTGAATGTTTTGTTATTTTTCTCCATGAATTGTATCATGAGCATAACATGAAATTTTTGTGACAAAATTTATCATATACATGCATATATGATTCGGCCATGAAAGGGTTTATGGCTGCATGCATGGTTTAATTTTGCTTTCTTTGAGAAAGAATTAACAAAATTTGAATTATAAATTTTTTATATAATTCGGCCATCAAGAGAAAATTAAGAGAATTTGAATCTTAATTTTATTTTGATGTTTAAATGTTAAATATCAAAATATATGTGAAAAATATTATGAGATAATATGATGTTTCTACTTGCAAGTTTTTGAATCTTTCAGGTACACAAAGGAAGGGGATGGTCATGGTGTCCGATTTGAAATTTCAAATTTAAATTAATGTATAATTTGCTCTGTTTATTTAGAGTTGTAATTTTTAATTTCAAGTTTTTGTAATTTTATCCCTCCAAAGATGTTTTGGAGTTTCTTTAATTATATGTAATTAGAGAATTAGGCTAGTGGCGTATAGACGACAAGCAGTCGTTGCTTGAAAAGCAAGATGGACAAAAGCGCGAGCACCATGACTGTTTCAAATAAATTGTTTATTTGCATGTATGCTTAGAACGTCTAGTATGCATGAATTGGACAAACCACGTTTGTATGGCTATTATGTTTGTCCAATTACGACTAATGTAAACCGATAGATGTTTGACATAGGTTACGACTAGCATGATAACTTACAACATGCGTTTGATGAGACCTAATAAACCCTAAATAAAAGGAACCCTTAAAAGGAATAAATTATTAAGCGTATGATTACCTCCTTCCACCAATACTACTCAAACCTCTTCTACATAATGATGCTCCACAACTCAGTTGGGACCCACTGTTTCGTTGAGCTAGAGTAGTGTTAGAAGTGTGAGACACTTGGGGTGTTGGTTAATGCTTAACTAAGACATAAATTGCAGGCTCAGCGGGGCTTATGTGCTTAGGGTAATGGTGCTAGGTTGGTTGCAGGAGATGCACCACTAAGTGACAAGGAGTTGTCAACCTAATGTTAAGAGAGGGTATGAGATACTGTTGATAAGGATCAACCCATTATTTAAATTAATCTTGCGGTTTCAGACGGAGATTAAAATAAATAATCGCACTCTTAATCCCACTAAGGTAAAATCTAAAAGTAGATTAACCCTAAGTCAAATGGTAAAGGTCATTGACTTAGACAAAATAGTGGGAGGAGCAAATTATTTAAAGTCTTTAATAATTTGTTTTTAACTATATAACCATATATTAACTAAAATCATCTTTACATCTTTTTCAGCTTTTAGTATGACTAATCCACTGTCACTGCGTTCAATTCTCAATACGAATAAACTGACCGGTTCAAACTTTATGGACTGGTATCGGAACCTAAGAATTTTTCTTAGGGCTGAAAAGATTGCTTACATTCTAGATGCTGCATTACCCGTAGCTCCTAGGGAAGGGGAAGAAGGGTTCACTGAATTAGATTTCGTAACCCACCAACAGCACATGGATGACAATGTGATGGCAGTTTGCATCATGTTGGCATCCATGTCGCCTGAACTGCAAAAGCAGCATGAGCATATGAATGCTCCCTCTATTATCATGCATCTCAAAGAGTTGTATGATATTAAAGGCAGGCATGAGAGGTATGAGGCCTCTGTGAGCAGTCATGCTCTTAAGATGATCGGACTTATTGAGAAGCTAGGAAACCTAGGCTTCATCATGGATGCCGAGCTAAGTAATGACTTAGTCCTCACCTCACTTCCACCTTCCTTCAGTCAATTCATAATGAATTACAACATGCATGGGATGTAAGTGAACTTGCCTGAATTGTTAAGTATGTTAACAACTGCTGAAGTGTCTATCAAGAAGGATAGGACACAGGCTCTTTTGATTGGTGGGCCTAGTAAGGCCAAGGGAAAGGTAAGGAGCCTGCAAAAGGTGACTCCCTTAAGCCCAAAGGAAAATCCAAGAAGAAGAAAGGCAAAAAAAAGGGTAAGAAGGCATCCAAGGACAAGGGTGATGCTGAGTGCTTCCATTGTGGCAAGAAAGGCCATTAGAAGAGGAATTGTCCAGACTACCTGAATAATGTGAATGACAAGAAGCATGGTGATGCTTCTACCTCAGGTATTTTCATGATTGAGATAAGTTATTCTTGTACTAATCCGACCTCATGGGTATTGGATATCGGTTGTGGTTCTCATATCTGCAATATGTTGCAGGTGCTTAGGAGCCCAAGGAGATTGGAAAGAAACAAGGTGGATCTCCGCGTTGGTAATGGAGCAAGGGTTGATGCTCATTCAGTTGGAGATGCCGACCTTATTTTGCCTACATGCCTTTTGTTGCATTTGAATAATTGTCTTTATATTCCAAGTATTTCTAGAAACATTATTTCAATTTCTTGTTTAGAACAAGATGGTTATACTTTCAGTATTAGGAATGTTACATTTTCTATCATTTTGAATGATATGGTTTATGGCACTGCTCCTTTAATAAATGGATTGTATGTTCTGGAAATGGGAACTGAAGTGCTCAATGTAAATGTGAAACGACCTAGGACGGATAATCAGTCTTATCTTTGGCACAGTAGACTAGGGCACATTAATGAAACAAGATTGTCTAGGATGCATAGAGATGGATACCTAGATTCCAAGGATTTGGAATCCTATGGACAGTGTGAGTCTTGTCTAGCTGGGAAAATGATTCGACAAAAGCCCAAAGGGCTTGAGAATCATAGGGCTAGTGAGTTATTAGAACTCATTCATACTGATGTATGTGGCCCGATGTCTATTGAGGCTAGAGGTGGATACTCCTATTTCATTACCTTTACAGATGACAAATCAAGATTTGGGTATGTATACCTAATGAGATATAAATCTGAAGCCTTTGAAAAGTTCAAGGAGTTTAGGAATGAAATAGAGAAACAACGTGGCAAGATGATTAAGACATTACGATCAGATCGTGGTGGTGAATATTTGATCCGTGAGTTTCAGGATTATCTGAGAGAAAATGGGATTCTCTCATAATTTACCGCTCCTTACGCACCACACCAAAACGGTGTCTCCGAAAAGAGAAACAGGACCTTGTTAGACATGGTTAGGTCTATGATGAGTGAGACTCAACTTCCAAAATCGTTTTGGGGATATGCCTTAGACACAGCGGCATACCTTCTAAATAGGGTACCGTCTAAATCTGTTCAGACCACACCATATGAGATATGGAATGGTAAGAGACCCAACCTGAGTAACCTCAGGGTATGGGGATCGCCAGCTTATGTCAAAGCGTTGACATCAGACAAGCTTAGTGCTAAGAGTATAAATGTCTATTTATGGGGTATCCCAAAGGTACTAAGGGATACTACTTCTACTCCATGGATGAACACAAGGTGTTTGTGTCAAAGAATGCTGAGTTCCTTGACAAGGATTTGATCTCTCAAGGAGGCAGTGGGAGTAAGATTGATCTTGAAGCAGTTCAAGAACCACAAGAACAGATTGAGGAACCCGAGTCTGCTCCGCAGGCGACGTTCTCCAATGGAGAAGTAAACACACAACCCCATAGGTCTATAAGGGTCATCCATCCACCTGAGAGGTATGGGTTTGTGATTGAGAATCGGCAAATTGTCGAGAATGATGAACCAAGTAACTACGAAGAGGCGGTCAACGATGTTGACTCCTCTAGATGGCTTGAAGCCATGGAATCTGAAATGGATTCGATGTATCAAAACAAGGTATGGACCTTGGTTCCTAAACCGCAAGGAATAGTTCCTATCGGTAACAAATGGGTCTTTAAAAGAAAGACTGATGCAGATGGCAACGTTCAGACCTACAAAGCTAGGTTGGTGGCGAAAGGGTATCGTCAAAGACAATGAGTTGACTATGATGAGACTTTCTCACCAGTTTCCATGACCAAATCTATTAGGATCATGCTTGCAATAGCAGCATACCAAGACCATGAAATTTGGCAAATGGATGTCAAGACCGCCTTCTTGAATGAGTTCTTGAAGGAGGAAGTGTACATGACACAACCTGAAGGCTTTGAAATCAAAGATCATGAGCATATGGTATGCAAACTACAAAGGTTGATATATGGGCCAAAACAAGCATCAAAGAGTTGGAATATACGTTTTGATGAAGTCGTTAAGAGTAATGGTTTTATCAAGAACGAGGATGAACCTTGTGTTTACAGGAAGGTTAGTGGGAGTAATGTCGTCTTCCTGGTACTTTATGTAGTTGACATATTGCTTATAGGAAATGACATCCCCATATTAAAAATAAAGAAAGAGTCACTTTCAGAAAACTTCACCATGAAGGATTTGGGAGAAACTGCCTTTATACTTGGTATAAAGATCTATAGAGATAGATCCAAGAGGCTGTTGGGTTTATCTCAATCCACGTATGTTGACAAGATGCTAAAGAGGTTTAGCATGAAAGGGTCGAAAAGGAGTTTTCTTCCTGTCAGTCATGGGGTACACCTATCAAGGGCTATGTGTCGTAAGTCAGCCTGAGAAGGATCGCATGAGTGGAATTCCATACGCTTCGGCTATTGGATCCATCATGTATGCCATGATATGTACGAGACCAGATGTCTCATATGCTTTGAGCATTACGAGCAGATACTAGTCTGACCCTGGAGAGGGTCACTAGACGGCAGTCAAAACCATTCTTAAATACTTAAGAAGAACTAAGGATGTGTTTCTGGTCTATGGTGGGGTTAATGAGTTAACAGTGAAAGGGTTCACTGATGCCAGCTTTCAGAGTGACAAGGATGACTGCAAGTAACAGTCAGGATTCGTATTCACCTTAAATGGTGGGGCAGTGTCTTGGAAGAGTTCCAAGCAGGAGACAACAGCAGATTCAACGACAAAAGCTGAATATATAGCTGCTTCAGAAGCTGCTAAGGAGGCCATGCGGATAAAGAAGTTCATAACTGAACTAAGGGTGGTTCCAAGCATGGATGAGCCCATACAGTTGCTTTGCGACAAAACAGGAGCCATTGCGCAGTCAAAGGAACCTAGGTCTCATCAAAGATCTAAACACGTGCTCCGCAGATATCACCTGATTAGAGAAATCATTGATAGGAATGATGTAAAGATTGATTATGTTCCCACAGATGATAACCTGGCTGATTCTCTGACAAAGGTTGTTTCTCAGAGAAAATATGATAGTCATTATGAGGCTTTTGGTATACGACTTAGGTCTGATTGACTCTAGGCCAAGTGGGAGCTTGTTAGTATATGGGTGTCCTAGAGACAATCTTTTGATTAAATAAAGGACACTGGATATAGAACTATTTGTCGCAAATGAATAAAAGCAGTCTTTATGCAGTTTCATATTATGTCTCGATATTATTGTTAATATTATATGAACAAACTAGATAAACCCCTTGGAATAGAACAGGTATCTCTTGAGTATCTGTGATGAAATCACGATCATGAGGATTCAAGGATATCGCACGTTTATTCCTAATTTTATGTTCCTAGTCTAGAGACACTGAGATTGGGGATCAGTGATCTCGGGTACGACTAGCACGAATTGTCTACTTGTATATGGATACAAGGTAAAGACCTCATGTGCTACAGATATGGAGATATCTTAGCTAAAGTCGTGGGTGGACATATAAGCGTATAGCTCACACTGAACAGACCCAAAAAGATACTCTATGAGGAAATCTCACAGATAGTATCATTAGAGTAGTCTCTTTATATTTGGGTATGTCTTTCCTTAGACCAGAGGTTATTACCTAGACTGTGTTCTAGAAGGCATGCTTTGATTGTATGCCTCGTCTGCCTGAAACATGGAGACTCATAGGTATATTGTTGGGCGTGTCCTGAAAGAGCACAGGGCTAGGGTGATAAGCTGAAGGAATTCGTCAAATCTCTATGAGAGATTAGGTTATCTGTAAATCGGAGAAATCAGGATGACATTTACAGGGACTCGGGAATCTATTCATAGTAAAAGAGATCATGATATGATCTGCCTTTAGAGTTAGTAAATTGAAGATTCTCTATTTCGAATAAAGCTTACCCTAAACTGCAGGGGTTGATACATTTCCTTACCCTAGGTTAATGGGAAGATAACCGAGACGAAGGGAATTACATACGGTAATCAAATATGTGTAATAGGATGATCAAGTCATTAATCTGACTAGCTCTGGGGTAACAAAGCATTGCTAGTGCTCTGTGTTGTCATTAATTGGGTTGTGGCCTTGTTGGGCCTGAGCCCATTTATGTCAGAGGCTAAGTTGGACCTAATGGGTCACACACTAACACCTTGTTGTCATGATGAACTAGCTTTAAAGGTATTGGACCTAATAATGGTTGTTAGCCCAAGAAGTTGTTTGGAAGCCCACCTGATAGGAAGAGGGCGCATGGATCATGTAATGGGCTTGGATAGTCCAAGACATTACTAATTAATTTAATTAGTTAAATTAATTATCAAACATTTAAATTTTGAATTTGAAATTTGAATTTGGAATTTGAATTCTGAAATTTGAATTTTGAATTGGAAATTTGAAATTTGAAATTTGAAATTTGAATTTTAAAATTGGATTTTAAAATTTGAATTTTGAATTTGAATTTTGAATTTTGAATTTAAATGTTTGATTATTTGAATTCAAGTGTTTGAATTCGAATTTGAAATGGCTATAAAAAATTGTTTCATAACAAAAGGATAAGATAAGATCTTGTTGGAACAAATCCCCTGCATCAAGAGAAGATATTTGATCTCATCCAATAAGGAAATGGTGCGCCACTTTAGTTGCAAATGAGTGTCATCTTGTCAACTAAATGTGCTCCAATTCTGATTTGGTTGGTTGAGAGAATCAGTGAGTTAGTTGGTTCAAATTTGAATGCAACTGCTCAACGTATCTGGACTCAATTTGGGACAGAGTAGGGTGCATAAGTGAGTGGTCATATGATGACCATTAGGTCAGAATCATGAAAGGATAAGGACCTAATCTCATGAGGATTCAAAGTGAGAGTTGTTGGCAATTTTGAATTGCAACAAATCCTCCCACTTATGCGCACAACTTGAGGGATTTTCAAGTGAGGAAAATCTTCTCATTCTCTCCCTACTAAACAACTATCTTATGCGCACAAAGGGCTAGTAGTCCCTCCTTAGGGTTTTCACAAAAACCTAGCCTATTCTCCTCACCTTTGCGCCACACTCCAGTGAAATTTTCATGTTGAAGACTTCACTTTTGTAAACACAAAATCTAGCCTCCATCTTCACCTATTGAGCACATAACAAGCCTCACTGTGGTGGTCATCTGGTGGTTTTCAAGAAGACGTTCTTGCATCATTGACGAAGGGTGGTGTGGATCAACGTTAGAGGGTTTGAACCCTTCAAACCTGACAAGTGATCTCCCTGACAATCAGATCGTAAACAAGGTAACATCATGTTATCTTAAAACATGAATAACTATTTGCATATATGTTTCTTTGCAAAATTGATGAGTATTATAAGTTTAGTTTCATTTTTTTATTAAATTATTGAATATTAAATCTAATATACACTACATAAATTACAAATATTATTTAATATTGAAACATGTCCTAATGTGTCAAAATCTAGCATTTTTTAAAATCAACGTGTTGGAGTGTCATGTCGTACACCGTGTCTCGTATCAGTATAATGTACGGATTGAAGAAGCACCCAACATTCATTATAAAAAAAATTCTTTTATCATAATAACGTTTGTAAAATTATATTAAATTAAACTTCTACTTTTGAGGAGGAAAAATGGTAAAACTAAAAAAAAAAAAAAAGGGCCAAAGAAGCATTAAGATGATCAGAATTCAGAACTATGTATGTATCTGTGGATAATATGATCTCTCTTGTTCTTATTCATCCTGAATATCTAAAGTCTTTGGTGTCAGAACTTTTTCCTTTGTTGATTCCGTTTACACACTTTTACTCATCCCGTTTATATAGTTCCTAATTAATATGTATAATTTACTCCATCATCTTTCACCTACAAACTGTAATTACCTTTGATATTCTAATTATTACTTTAAAGTACTAAGAATAAAATATCGCACGGATACGTTATAAGACCACAAAATATCCCAAGCATTAGGTCTAGCGAACTTGTTAAAAAAACTGTATCGATAATCTTTCTTTTAGCCCAAAAGGAAACTGTATTTGAACATTTTCATTACTTCCACCCTCGATTCATATTTCTGATCTTTAACACAAGATCTGAAAAAAGCAAAACTGCACGTGCCAACCCACCATCTTCTACACCAAAAACTCTTCACGGGCTCTAAATCACCACAGATTCAACAGAAAACTGCCCAATTGCATTGCCAGCTGACTCCATGATTCTGTTTTTTTTTTTTTCTTTTTTTTTTTTCTTTTTTCTCGTTAACCAAAACTTTACCAGCCATAATCAGTTAGATGCAGCAGTCAATGAACTTTAACCAGTTCGATGTCATAAACCAGCCATGAATTTGGAGGTATTTTGGCATTGGGTTCATCACTCGAAGACCTGAGACAGCACATATAATAAAAGGTAATAAGGATCCCAAATTAGACATTAGAGCATAGAAAATTAAGTAAATTTAACACACAAATTTAATCACATACGTCATTGATGGTGGGATCACAAGTCTTCTCTTTTCTCCATCTCGCATGCCTGAGGACCATGAATATATATTATATATGCATCTTTGATAGTATGTAGATAAATAATATAATTCAATAACAAACAAAAGCTAAATAAGGGAAAAGAACATGGATAAAATGTCTAACCTTCAAGGCCAACATCCCAACCCTTAATAACTTTTCCTTTGCCTGCAAAAAGTAATACAAGTAAGGACAGAGTCATATCCAGGTAACAGAAGGTTCTAGTTAATGGTGTTACCAAGGCGAAATTTGAGAGGAGCATGGTCAGCATTTGACTCAAATATTACTCCATTTTCCTTCAACTTGCCAGTGTAATAAATGCTGATCTGCAACCAAAGACTACTTATTTAAATCAAATCGAATCTGCAATTCTTTTTTGTTAAAACTTCTTACAGGTAGCCCCACTAAGATATTTTAAATCATTTAAAAGAACTACCTTTTTCCCTGATGCAGCAATTTTTCCATCTTCTGTCCCCATCTCAAGCTCTTGAATAACTAGTCCATTTGACAATGTTCTAACTTGGGAAGTCTTTGCATCTTCCCTCTTGTTTCCATCCTCCTCCATTGTCTCCCTACTTTGCTCAACAGATAGAGGCATATCAGAATTTACAACTTCCACATTGCCGTGACTTTTACTCTTTTTCTTCCTTTTCTTAACTTTTCTATCCTCAGACTGATTTCCATCAGGAAAGTAATGAGCACCATCCTCCACACTTCTGCACCAGAAACATTAACTAAGATGATCACACAAAATATAGTATGTCTTAGGGCCATTGACCTTGCATCAAATGTAGAAAAATAGTATATGACTGAAATTATGAAACAATTCATAAAACTCAAGGATTTGCAAGGATGCTAAAAGTACAAAACAAATTAAAAGTGCACTGTATAGACTACTTAAATAGTGAAAATGGCATAATAAGTTCATCAGCAGCGTTCACTTAATTTATTTATTTAAAAAAAAAAATTATAATAATTTAGATTGATTACTAACCAAGGAACTAAGGTAATTGTCTTCTTAAAAGTATTCCATATCAAAGTGTAATAACCAATGTACTAGTTTTTGTGACTGTAAAATAGCAATTCTTCTATCAATTAGCCAATATATGAGAAAGATAAATTTGTGCCCATTTTTACCAGGACTTCAGACTAGAATGGTTGTCACTTTCAGTTGTGTATTGATCTCTATGCCTACCCTTTCAAACTCCCTATCTAACAAAAAAATGTTAAAAGGAATAAAATAATAATTGCTATCACAAATTCGGAGGCTTATTATGAGGATCATATGATTTATATTTTTTATTATTCTAACTGATACTACTACTAGCAGCAGAACACTTCTTCTCATCCTTGTTACATTTTCCTTCTATTTTATTTTTCTTTAGCTTCTGTACAACAAGATTTACTGCTTGATTCAAAATCAACTTGTTTTATTTTAATTTGATATAGGGATTTTATTTGTCAGTTGCAGCTTACTTCAAGGAATAAGGATATTTCATAACTATATTCACAAAGCATAAAAGCTTGAACCAATTCAAGTCTCAATTGATTTAATCAGCATATTTGTCTTGGAAATGTCCAAGTCAGTTCAGTGTTCACAAGTTTGCCAAAAAGATTTTGTTACTTACTAAAATTTGTTTTGCCACAAGTTAAATTTCAGCATTATTAAAGCCTGTACTACTGTTTCTGTATTATCCTCAATCAAAAGCATAAACAAAACAAAAGACGTCTTACTTTTCATTTGTTAGCTCCGGATGATGCTCTTTTCTCTCAGAAAATTTATGAATCAGATTATTGGAATCCGTTGTATCTCTGTTGGCTTTATACTCTTGTATAATATCTTCAACGTTTCCATAGTCACCTTCAAGATGTAAACCTTTGTTTACCTGATCTTTATTTTTCCTCTTTCTTCTACTCCTTTCAAGACTCGTTTCAGCAGAAGGCAATTCAACATTGTCTGAAATCTTTACATCCCTGATAATTTGCTAAGGCATATTAGATAACAAATATTTCTTATTTTCATTTGACAGAATGTTGCACAAAATTTTAATATACAAATTGCAGGGGAAATGGCAGCAGAGAAATATGGAGTGAAGTTTTGGAAGTTGAACAATTCAGAACATGACAATTTCATGGAGAACAACCATAGAAATCCATTTGCAAGGATAGGGATTTCTTCTTCGGCTTTACTTTAAGCACCGGAGGGATTTCATTTAATATTAAATTGTAAAATGACACACTATGTGAAAATCATTTGAAAATTTTAATTCCTCATTTACATTTTACAGTAGAGGGAAAGAACACCCGAGTTGCTTGCTAGTTGAAGAAAGATGGAAGAAGAGCACAATTTTAAGCAGCAGTTAATAAATATTAGATTAAGAGGTAATTCCATGGGAGCCATTATTGCATATGTTGTATCAGCAGGTAGCTATTTATCACAGTATAATTCCAGTGAAATATGCACGGCCTGTATTCTCTTAATAACTTCTACTAGGAAGGCTAACCTAATTGTACTGCTAAGTGCCATTCAAGGTCTCTCTGTTGCATAAACAGCTGGTTTTTTGAATTGCTGTTGCATATTTCCAGAGCATTAAGAGTATTTTATCAACTTCACAATTACCCAATACAGCATGTTGTGGGGTTATTCTGCTAAAACTGTTCAGAAAAACAAGTACTGCCTAATTGAATAAAGAGTAGTTAAAGGAAAACTCACTCATTAACAGTGTGCTGTTTATTTTGTTCATTTAAATGAACGTTCTTCGACTGTTCTTTCCTATTCTTCTTTGGCTTTTCACCCTGTCCATGACCAACCTCAGAAGAAGGTAGTATTTTATACTTGGTTTCAGTTTCCCTGCTTCATATCGAAGACAAAAAAATCAGAAACCAAACAGAAAACTTTGCATGAAACACAACAAAGGAAGTACGTAAGGGCATCGGCATTTTTAGCTATGCTTTCTTTTCCCAATATGGTCTTTGATAGCAGGTGCAGAATCAAGGAACAAAATTGTTAGTATATGGGTGTCCTAGAGACAATCTTTTGATTAAATAAAGGACACTAGATGTAGAACTTTGTTTGTCGCAAATAAATAAAAGCACTATTTATTCAGTTTCATATTGTGTCTCGATATTATTGTTAATATTATATGAACGAACTGGATAAACCCCTTGGAATAGAACAGGTATCTCTTGAGTATCTGCGATGAGATCACGATCATGAGGATTCAATGATATCGCATGTCTATTCCTAATTATATGTTCCTAGTCTAGAGACACTGAGTATGGGGATCAGTGATCTCGGGTAAGACTAGTACGACTTATCTACTTGTATAGGGATACAAGGTAAAAACCTCATGAGCTACAGATATGGAGATATCTTAGCTAAAGTCGTGAGTGGACCTATAAGAGTATAGCTCGCACTGAACAGACCCAAAAAGAGACTCTATAAGGAAATCTCACAGATAGTGTCATTAGAGTAATCTCTTTATGTTTGGGTATGTCTTTCCTTATACCAGAAGTTATTACCTAGACTGTGTTCTTGAAGGCATGTTTTGATTGTATGTCTCGTCTGCCTGAAACATGGAGACTCATAGGTATACTGTTAGGCGTGTCCTTAAAGGGCACAGGGCTAGGGTAATAAGCTGAAGGAATTCGTCAAATCTCTGTGAGATATTAGGTTATCTGTAAACCGGAGAAATCGGGATGACATTTACAGGGACTCGGGAATCTATGCATAGTAAAAGAGATCATGAGATGATCTGCCTTTAGAGTCAGTAAATTGAAGATTCCCTATTTCGAATAAAGCTTACCCTAAACCGCAGGGGTTGATACATTTCCTTACCCTGGGTTAATGGGAAGATAACCGAGACGAAGGGAAATACATACGGTAACCAAATATGTGCAATAGGATGATCAAGTCATTAATCTGACTAGTTCTAGGGCAACAAAGCATTGCTAGTGCTCTGTGTTGTCATTAATTGGGTTGTGGGCTTATTGGGCCCAAGCCCAGTTATGTCAGAAGCTAAGTTGGACCTAATGGGTCACACACTAACACCTTGTAGTCATGATGAACTAGCTTTAAAGGTATTGGGCCTAATAATGGTTGTTAGCCCAAGAAGCTGTTTGGAAGCCCACCTAAATGGGTGGAGGGTGCATGGAGCTTAGTAATGGGCTTGGATAGTCCAATCCATTACTAATTAATTTAATTAGTTAAATTAATAAATCAAACATTTGAATTTCGAATTTTGAAATTGAAATTTGAATTTTGAAATTTGAATTTGGAATTTGAATTTTGAAATTAGAATTTTGAATTTGAAATTTGAAATTTGAATTTGAATTTGAATTTTGAAATTCTAATTTTGAATTTGAAATTTGAAATTTTGAATTTTGAATTTGAATGTTTGAACATTTGAATTCAAGTGTTTGAATTCGAATTTGAATAGGCTATGAAAAGTTGTTTCATAACAGAAGGATAAGATAAGATCTTATTGGAACAAATTCCTTGGATCAAGAAGAGATTTTTGGAGCATACCTTGGGGCTGTTTGGGGCGCACACTTAGGTGATAAGGATGTCATCTTGTCACTTAAAACAAAGCTCCAATCAAATTTGGTAGTTGAGAGAATAAGTGGGTGAGTTGGTTCAAATTTTGAATGCAACTACTCAACATATTTGGACCCCTTTTAGGGCTGAATTATGCGCATGAAATGTATACTATATGATAGTTTATGAATCTGATTTTGAATTGTTTTGAACTTAGTTTCATGAGGATAAGATTGGAGGTTGTTGGCAAGATTTGTTTTGCAACAATTCCACCTTATCCTCCCTTATTCATGCATCACTTTCAAATTATTTTGAAGGGATAATTTCATTTAATTATCATTCTCTCTTCCACCAAGCGTGCGCACAACAAGGCACTAGTTCCTCTCCTTAGGGCTTTTGAGAAAACCTAGCCTACTCTCCTTCATCTCATGCACCATTATGTAGGATAGTTCACTACATCTTTCCAAACAGAATACCTAGCCTCCACCTTCACCACTTGTGCGCATAGCAAGCCTCATTGTGGTGATCATCTGGTGGCTTTCAAGAAGGCGTTCTTGCATCATTGACGAACGGTGGTGTGGATCACCATTAGAGGGTTTGAACCCTTCAGACCTGACAACTGATCTCCCTGACTGATCAGGCCAAAAACAAGGTAACATCATGCTGTCCTAAAGCATGAATCCATGTGTGCATGTATATTTCCGCAGTAAAAATTTTGTTTTTACACCTTACATTCATCAGCCTTCAAAGGCCAGTTTACTTTCAAAAATCCTCTCCAAGGGGCATATAGGTAGACAAGAAACAGATATGCATTTAAAATTCTGTACATTAAAAATTTGAAAACTTTATTATTTATATGAAACTTTAATTTTGATTATGACTAAGATAGCCATAAACATATTTAAAATCGGACAGATATTGTTAAGTATAATATACTTACAAACAAAATAAAATTGATAATTATTTGAATAGGAGTAAAGGATGTACATTTAGGGTCAGTTTGGTATCCCCTTACAAATGAGATGTATGAAAAATCCACCCCTGAACTTTTCACCCTCAATTTTGAGGGAATACCAAACTGACTCTTAAAATTAAAAAATAAAGTGATACATTAGTGTAATTAAGTAACCAATCCAAAATATGATACCCAAAAAGCCATATAATATTTCTGCTATAATCAAGAATCCTAAATTCTTTATTTTGAAACTTTTATGGCCTTCATATAAATATATAACTCGGTGTAGTTTTCCAAATTAGTCTAACATTTTATCACAGGAATAACTATGACAAATATTAGTCAGTAAGAACATTTTCTTACAATATTCAACCATGTAAATGAGGTGCAATATTAGAATCAATTACTCACTTATCATCAGCATGCTGCTGGTATTGTTCATTTCCTTCCAGAAAATCCTGAGTCATCTTGTCCATTTTTTGCCCATCTGGCACAACATTATCTAGTTTGATAAAATGGCCATCACAAGAACTCTTTGTTTCTTTTTCCTTTCCTTTCTTTTTCTTTTTTAGCTTTTTAATATCCCCAACCCCAACATCCAGAACAGAACAAGGATCTACTAGGTGGCTTGACAGTTCAGCTTCCCTGCTTCAGTAGAAACTTACGTTATGAAAAAAGGCAAGAATGAATAAAAGTTTATCCCTAAAACTAATGCTGACAAGAGCAAGCATGTATATGAATCATGATTGAGAATTGAGAAGAGTCACCTATGCATCTGACTATCTACAAGGACGTGGTCAGTTTTTAAATTTGTTTCAATAATAATATTTCCACCATCTTCACCATTCTTCTTGCTGGCATCACCTGCTCCTCTGTCAACACTATCATCCATTTCCTGGTCCAAGACCCTTCCAGAGGCTTTATTCTTGTAAAGGGATGAAATTGGCAGGCTATCTTCATTACCAGTTTCCTTAGTTTGGTCATTTATACTGTCATTGACAATTATCATTTCTTCAAAAGAGCCATCATCATCAGATTCTACTGATTGGTACTTCCTCCTAAGCCGTCGAAAGCCACCTTTCCTACCTTTTGGTCTGTTATCATCAGAGGCTTCCTCTGCAGTCATCACAATCAAAACAAACCAATAATACATGTCAAAAACAATTGTTAAAGAAAAGATGCGTTTGTGTAATAATTGAAAAATCAATTTCCACATGTAAGATGATGAAATTGATGTTAACTGTGGTTATCATTCATGAAAATAAAAAGATGTTTGAAGAAAGAATTCAAAATTGAGAAAAGAAGAAATGTCAGAAGAAATTGGTTTTCTAATCAATGAATATATGTACTGAAATCAGCTAGCGATTTATCAAAATGCTTTTCAAATGATCATGTAATTAGTTTTTCTAACAGAGGATTCTGCCAGCCTCAGCCTGCTAAATTGGTTATTCACTAGATGAAAGACTCATAGTAAAGTGGTATAGACAATAAACTCTTAGTTAGAATTAATATATATCATGTAATTAGTTTTTTTAAAATGAATGCCGCAAGCCGGCTAACTTGGATTATTCACTTGAAGAAAGACATGGTTTATTAAAATGGAGACAAACTCAAGAAAAAATTGTTCCCTTCATTGAGCAATTAACATAAATATTTGAACGTGCCTTCGTTAGAAATTGGAGATGATGGGAGAACCGCTGGATCACCGTCATCATCAATAAAACTATCTTCATACTCATCTTCATCACTGTGATCAGATCTCTCTGTTTCTGTATCTGCAATATCTTCCCCATATGATTCCCTTTACAATTTAGTGAACAAAATTAAGGGAAAAAAATTGGATTTACACTTATATTCGATCTTTTGATAGACACACAATGTCGCTATCAAATCTAATACATAAAAAAGGAGGACGCAAAACCAAACAGTAAATCCAAGCAAAGATTTCAATTCTACTAAAGAATAAGTTTACATGATGTTCCTAATCAGATTTTTCCCGAAAAATGGAAATCAAGTTTCCATTCTTCTGAATGAATATTAAAGGGAAACCCCACTGCACAAAAGACTTCCCGACTTTGCAAAAGTAGGGGTGAGAGTCAATTGTTTTACCCTTCTGGTAAAAAAGGAGTAACATTTCCACTACTCCAAGACTCGCCCTTCTCTTGAATACAGTTTATGTGTTTCAACTATAAAACAGTAAACCCCAATGCACAAACGCCACCCTATGAGGTCAATAGGGATGAGGGTTGATTATACACAGTCTTACTGTTCTAGTTTTAGCAAGAGATTCTTTCCTAGACTGAACAATCACAAAGAATCAACTTTAAAGGCTCTCCCTCTATGCGTTAAAAGTATAAAAAACCAAAAAATACTCCCCGTTAAACCCGACTAGCGAGTGTGGGGTGGCGTTAAAAGTATACCCTAACAAAAAAAAAAAAAAAAGTGTAAAGAAACAGTAAAAAGAGAAAGAACAAAAATAAGGATACGAATCATCATTGATATTGTTATGGCGGCCACTAGCGAGATAGTAACCACAAAGATGAATACTGCGAGGTCCAATTACGGAGAAAATAACTTGTTCAACTTCCTCCAATTCCAGATTCAATTGCAATGACTCGGTAGTTCCAGGATACAGAGAACACAGATACACAGGACTCCTATTTCCAACATTACACTGCAGTGTGCTTTTCGTTGTTGCAGTGCCCAATCCCAAAGTGGCCTAAAATTATTTTTTTGCATAAACTATTATCAGTAATTATATAATTGCAATAGAATCAAGTGAACAACACTACACACACTATTACCATTGAAATATGAAGGCGTCCTTTCAAGTCATTGTGTTCATGAGTAAAAGGCTTTCCTGGTTTTACTTCAACACCTGAAAATGAATCAATCAATGAATCAATAAATGAAACAATGAATAGTAGTTAGTTAGGTTTTAGAATCGAATGATCGGAACAGAAATGCATAAACAACTTTCTTACCCCAAAAAGCCATGTGTAGTTGCTCCTTCACCGATGCAAAACCCTAAACACACAAATAAAAGATGTCTCTGCTTCGCGCCTTTTGATATTCAACGATGACAAAAAATACATATTTATATAAGAAAAATATATATTTATATAAGAAAAAGATAAATAAACTAAATAAACTGGAAATGTTTAACGGACCGCTACTATTGTAATAACTAATAACCTCATTTTTTTACTTCTGAATAGCCAATACTAATTTGGGCTCTTTTCTTCCTAACCCTGTATTTTTTAAAACCAATAACGAACAAACAAATAAATCAGGGCAGATTATTCTTATATTGGTGTAAGAATAAAGAATTTATACCAAAATTTAGTCATTGATTTATTTGAATTTAACAATTTTAAAATCTAATTAATCAGAGCAGTTAAATATAAATAGAATAAATGATCAAAATTAAAAATGTAACTTATACTGATATAAAATGATTTTGATTCTAAATAAATATACTAGCAACTTTTTTTTCTAATTTTTTGATTTGGTAGGAAATTTTTTTATTTCCCATAATAATATAATTTTTGAGTTTTTTTTATCAAATTGTGATAGTTTACATATTCTTAACAAAAAATTTAGAACTAACTATCTATATCTAAAAAAAATGTGATGTAAAAAAAAAAATTACGGCTCCACTTGTTTGGATTAAATCAAATACTTTAAAATTATAAATAAAATTACATAGCTAAACCTCAATCAAGGAAACAATGTTGGCCTGACTAATTTGTAGGCCGGCATTTTTTTTTTTTCTAGTTTATAAAAACATGTGACGAGTCCATTATTTTTTCATAGCAAACAAACTCGTTACTGAATTTTGAGAACCAGTTTGGCTTATTCTTCTGTCCTTGAGACAGAGATGTCTACCCCAATAAGTTAGTATGTTGATATTGGATCTAGGTGTCCTCTCTCAGGTATTTATGAACGAGATACCTGTTAGTATTGATTTTTACCCAATTAAATGGTGATTTTTCTGACATTTTTTGGGCTGATTGTGCAAAAGTGTAGGTGAAATTGGGCTGAAATATATGAAGTGAGCCCAAATGGTAAAACCTAGGTAAAAAAGGTATCTTTTATCTTTTTATTAATTTTTTTTACCCTTTGGTTATCCAGGAAAGGACATGTGGTGAAAGTATAAAGAAGATAAGATCGTTGGAGGCTTGGCAACCGTAGATCTTGCTTGGATCGGACGAATAGAAGAAAAAGCCAAGAAAATCAAGAAAAGGGAGAGCGGATTCTGATAAAAGAGGAAAACGCACTCAGAGGAAGGAGAAGCTTTTACTTTTGAGAGAAAAAGAAACTCAGAGATTTATCTTTCAGATTTTGTACTTAGATTCTTAGATAGGAATTTCGAGTTTAGGTTTTCGCATTTCTGGAGATTCTTGCATGCTCGTCATCGCTGCTCTTGAAGGGATTCAGACGCGATCTCGGTGCATGTTTATAGTTGTAGTTTAAATCGCATTTTCCTTGAAACCACGAAGAACAAATCGGTCTGTACCTTTACTCTTTTAAATTTCTTTTATGTGAATAATGTTTTCTTTTACTTCAGATTCTATTTTCGTTTTCTTTTTCAACATGCATAGCTAAATCTCTTTTCTGGAATTCTGATGGAGATGATGAGTACCCTTTTATAATACGGACTGCATGCATGTGTTTTTGATGTTTGAGATCCATGGGAATGGACAAGATTCTTGCATGAACTTGTGTTGGGAAACTCAAGTTCATGATTTTATTAATTCAAGTTTCTTAGATTAGGAATAATCTAAGGAAGAACAGTACTTCAACTTTTCAGTAAAGTGATTTTACCCTTAAGGGATTAAGGTGAATCATTTAACACACTAAATTTGGGAAAATTTAGTGTGGATCTTCAAGAAGTCAGATTCGGTCAAGTTTACATGTTGTAGCATTTAGAATGCATGATTGCATATCTTAGGGAAAAGTCATCAAAGTCAGGATTATGGATTTTCTGATAATCGTTTTTACTGTTATAAATAAACTTGTGTCAATTTCTACAAAGTTACAAAAGATCAGAATTTTACAAGTCGATTTAAGATAAAGAAGTTCTTAAAGAAACCAATTCTTCCGTTCCCAGAGAACGACAACCCTTTTCTTTTGAAGAAAATACTACCCAACAAAATGGCGCCGTTGCCGGGGAACAGTGCATGATTTAGTTTCTTTTTTTTGAAGTTCTTTGATCTAATTTCTTGAGTTTGTGATTCTGTTCTTTCTCTAACCTTTTAACAAGATTTGAGTTCTTTGAACTCTTGCAAGATCACTGATTCTGAAGGTATCAGTGAAAAGCACACCATGGCAGATGATAACAGCTCGATTCATGGGAACAATGAAAATGGTAATGAAAATGCCATAATCCCTGTAACTGAGGAGCTACCCGTAATGGAGTATGCAATCCCATCTCTTGATGGAGTGATTCCAGGCATAGTCCAGCCACCATTGCAAGCAAATTTCGATTTGAAACCAGCAATGGTGCAGCTCCTTCAATCAATTACCCAATATCATGGACTGCCCCATGAGGATCCACACAGGCACATCACCAAGTTCATGAAGATCTCTGACACCTTCTCCATCCCTGGTGTCTCCAATGAAGCCATGAGGATGAAACTCTTCCCTTATTCTTTGGGAGGAGCAGCAGAAGACTGGATAGAGAATCTGCCATCTAACTCCATTTCTACATGGAAGGAGCTGGGAGAATCGTTTCTGATGAAGTTCTTTCCTCCAACGATGGTGTGTGACTTGCGTGACAACATTACTGGTTTCAGGCAGTGTACTGAAGAATCTCTTCATGAAGCCTGGACTAGATACAAGAGAATGTTAAGGAAATGTCCAACCCATGGACTACCTAACTGGGCAATTATTCAAATTTTCTACAGAGGATTAACCTTGCAAGGGAGATCGAATTTGGACTCCACTGCTGGAGGAGCCTTCTTGCTCAAAAAGTACACTGAGGCTTACAACATTCTTGAAGTGATCAGCTTGAACAGCTCTCAATGGCCATTTGATAGAGAAGATCCACCAAAAAGGGCTGCTGGCATTCATGAAGTGTCAGAAAATACCTCTATGGCAGCTGAACTTGCCTCTTTGAACAACACAGTGAAGAATCTCACTAAGGTAGTAGTGGATTCTAAGAGTTGTTCAAAACCTTTGCAGATAGCTGCAACTGCAGTTGTTTGTTCCTTATGCTATGGGCCACATATTTTTGAGGAATGCCCTAATAACCCCACATCAGTTCTGTATGTGGGGGATTTCAATCGCGGTTACAATAACCGAAATCAATTCAATCAACCTAGATGGCAGAATCAAGGTGGACAATTTGCCCAGAATCAAGGCAATCAATTTGTGCAAAATCAAGGAGGTCAGTTTGTCCAAAACCAAGGTGGGGATATAATCAGAATGTTGGAAATAGACCACCTGGACAAAACTTCCAAGGAGGACAACAATCTTTTCAATCAAAGATGCCATTCCCTCCAGGATTCAACCAATCCTTTCCTGCAGACCAGAAAAATCAAGGGGGAGCAGAACCTCGCCCACCTCTTGGGCAATGGATGAAAGACTATGCTGCAAAGAATGACCATGCTGTGCAAAATCAAGCAGCTGTCCTTCAAAGTCACAGTGCTATTTTAAAAAGCATTGAGACACAAATAGGTCAACTTGCAGCAGCACTTAGTGGAAGACAAATGGGAGCACTCCCTAGTGATACAGAAATCCCACACAGGGATGGAAAAGAAACATGTAAGGCTCTCAAATTAAGGAATGGTAGAGAAGTGGATCAACCAGAACCAGTCATAAGACCTTCAACCTTGAGGAAGATGATGGATAAAGAAGGTCAATCAGAGGACAACACAGCTGAAGTATCCACTCCTCTAGAAAATAACCAAGAAGAAGAGAACAACTTTGAAGCAGGAAAGACAGAACATAACTATAGGGAACCAGAAAAGCCTGTGCAAAATAAAGGGGCTGCTCAACCACCCTTTAAGGCAAAACATATCCCTTTTCCTCAAAGATTCCATAAGCAACACCAAGAGCAGAATTCCAAGCGATTCTTGGATGTTCTGAAGCAGTTACAGATAAACATACCCTTTGTGGAAGCACTCCAGAACATGCCAAATTATGTGAAGTTCATGAAGGACATTCTCACAAAGAAGAGGAGGCTTGAAGAGTATGAAACAATAGCATTAACAAAGGAATGCAGCAGCTATGTCTCCAACAAACTGCCTCAGAAATTGGAAGATCCAGGTACTTTTACAATCCCTTGTACTATAGGAGATAGATATATTGGTAGAGCCTTATGTGACTTAGGCTCTAGCATAAATTTAATGCCTACTTCTATCTTTAAGACTCTTGGAATGACAGCCACTCCAACCACTGTTACCCTCCAATTAGCTGATAAAACTCTTGCATTCCCTGATGGAAAAATAGAAAACATCTTAGTCAAGGTTGACAGATTTATTTTTCCAGCAGATTTCATAATCTTGGATTGTGAAGTTGATGAGAATGTGCCTATCATAGTGGGTAGGCCATTTTTGGCCACAGGGGGTGCCATAATTGATGTTAGAAAAGGAGAGCTAACTATGAGGGTTAATGAGGAAAAGATCACATTTAATGTACTTAAGGCAATGAATTTTATTGATGAAGATATGGATGACTGTTCTGCAATATCTGTTTTAGATCACATTGTAGCTGACTATTCTTTGTTAAATAATGAATTTAACAATTCTGAATCAAGAAAAGATGAACAGAATGTTGAAAATCTAGAGGAAAGTGAGTTTGTCTTAGCTATAGAACCTAAATCAACAAGGTTCTTTGGGGATAAACAATTTGAGTCTTTAGGAATGCATGAAAGAGCCTCTAAACCTTTAAAACCATCCATTGATGAACCACCCAAGTTAGAACTGAAGGATCTGCCTAACCACCTTAGATATGCTTTCTTAGGAAAGGAGCAAACTCTTCCTGTAATTGTATCCTCTGCTCTGAATGTTTCAGAGGAGGAACAACTCTTAAAAATCCTCAGAATGCATAAGAAAGCCATTGGTTGGACCATGGCTGATATAAGAGGGATTAGCCCCTCATTTTGTATGCATAAGATAAGGTTGTTAGATGAAAACAATAGTTCGATTGAACCTCAAAGAAGGCTGAATCCAGCCATGAAAGAGGTGGTTAAAAAGGAGGTAATAAAATGGTTAGATGCTGGTGTTATCTATCCAATCTGTGATAGTCATTGGGTGAGTCCTTTACATTGTGTCCCAAAAAAGGGAGGGATTACAGTTGTTTTAAACGAGGACAATGAACTCATACCTACTAGGACTGTCACAGGATGGAGAATTTGTCAAGACTATAGAAAATTGAATGCAGCGACTAAGAAGGACCATTTCCCTCTACCTTTCATAGATCAAATGCTTGATAAACTTGCTGGCCAGGAGTACTATTGCTTCTTAGATGGGTATTTTGGTTACAACCAAATCCCATTAGCCCCAGAAGACCAACATAAAACCACTTTCACATGTCCTTATGGCACATTTTCCTTTAGGAGGATGCCTTTTGGGCTTTGTAATGCCCCTGCAACCTTCCAAAGATGCATGACAGCCATCTTCAATGACATAATTGAGGATTTTGTAGAAGTCTTTATGGATGACTTCTCTGTATTTGGAGACTCCTTTGAGACATGTTTGCTTAATCTGTCAAAGGTGTTACATAGGTGTGAAGAGACCAATTTAGTGTTAAATTGGGAAAAATGTCATTTCATGGTTAAAGAAGGGATAGTGTTAGGCCACAAGGTGTCTAAATTTGGCTTGGAAGTAGACAAAGCAAAAGTTTCTGTCATTGAGAAATTACCTCCCCCTAGAGATGTCAAAGGTATAAGGAGTTTCCTTGGCCATGCTGGCTTCTATAGGAGGTTTATAAAAGACTTCTCCAAGGTAGCCAAACCACTAAGCAGCTTACTTGAAATTAGTAAACCATTCTTGTTTGATGAACAATGCCTTGCAGCTTTTGAAGAGCTGAAGAATAAACTGATAACTGCCCCTCTGATTGTTGCACCAGATTGGTCATTACCATTTGAGGTAATGACTGATGCTAGTGAGTGGGCATTAGGTGCTATTTTAGGACAGCGTAAAAATAAAATCTTTCATTCCATCTATTATGCAAGTAAGGTCTTGCAAGGTGCTTAATTGAATTACACTGTAACAGAAAAAGAACTCTTTGCTGTGATTTTTGCTTTTGAAAAGTTTAGGAGTTACTTGTTTGGAGCCAAGATAATTGTGCACACTGATCATTCTGCAATAAAATACTTAATGGAAAAGAAAGATAGCAAACCTAGGCTTATTAGATGGATGTTACTCCTTCAAGAATTCCAAGTTCAAATTGTGGATAGGAGTGGCACCCAAAATCAGATAGCTGACCATTTATCTAGGCTTAAGTTAGAGGAGAATGAGCAAGACTTAGAGCCAATCAGAGACATGTTCCCTGATGAGACCTTGTTAGCTATTCAATCTATACATACCCCTTGGTATGCTGATTTCGCCAATTATTTAGCTGTTGGATTGATAAATGAGGAATTTAATTCCCATCAAAAAAAGAAATTTCTCCATGATTCTAAATTTTATTTCTGGGATGATCCCTATCTGTTCAAGAGGTGTGCTGACCAAATCCTTAGAAAATGTGTCCCTGAATGTGAACAAGAGGGAATTCTGAGTAGCTGCCATAGCTCCCCTTATGGAGGACATTATGGTGGAGTAAGGACAACTGCTAAGGTCTTGGAGGCTGGTTTTTATTGGCCAAGCCTATTCAAGGATGCTTACACATTTGCCAAGAATTGTGATAGATGCCAAAGAACTGGGAACGTCACTCGAAGGAATGAAATGCCACTCAACCCAATTCTTGAAGTTGAGGTGTTTGATGTATGGGGGATAGACTTCATGGGTCCTTTCCCCACCTCTAATGGAAATCGGTATATTTTAGTTGCTATTGATTATGTGTCCAAATGGGTAGAAGCAATTGCATCTCCCAACAATGAAACCAAGACTGTATGTAGGTTTCTAAAAAGTTACATTTTCACCAGATTTGGTACACCTAGATGTGTGATTAGTGATGGAGGGGGCCATTTCATTAGTAAACAGTTTGAGAACCTTCTCATCAAATATGGTGTTAAGCATAGGGTTGCCACACCCTACCATCCTCAAACTAGTGGCCAAGTAGAGGTGACAAACAGAGAAATTAAAAAGATTCTGGAAAAAGTTGTGGGACCTTCAAGGAAGGACTGGTCTTTAAAATTGGAAGACTCCCTTTGGGCATATAGGACTGCTTATAGAACACCCATAGGATGCTCACCATATAGATTGATCTTTGGGAAAGCATGTCACTTGCCCTTGGAGTTGGAGTACAAAGCCTATTGGGCTCTTGCTAAGCTCAATATGGATTACAAACTCTCTACTGAAAATAGGCTATTGCAGCTTAATAACTTGGATGAGTTCAAGCAAAACTCTTATGAAAATGCTAAGCTGTATAAGGAAAAAATGAAAAGATGGCATGACAATCAGATTCAAGAGAGAAACTTAGAACCAGGTCAACAGGTCCTACTCTTTAATTCTAGACTTAAACTTTTCCCTGGTAAATTGAAATCACGTTGGTCAGGAACATTCAAAATTGTTGAAGTCTTTCCACATGGAGCAGTAGAGATCATCTCTGAAAAAGATGGGAGAAAATTCAAGGTGAATGGGCAAAGATTAAAAATATATCAAGGTGAACCTTTAGTCAGGGACAAAGCCATTGTTCCTTTGGCTGAACCCTCTGCATCTTAATTCTCTTTGGTTGGTAGTTAGTTTAGGTAGTAGAGTCAGTGTTAGAGTTAGAGTTTAGGAAGTTTATTCTTGGTTACGATTTTGAGTATATTGTTTTATCTTCTGTGTTCTTCTTGTTACATTTTGATCACTAAGAAAAGAGAGGGAAGAAAAGAGCGAGTTAGTAATCGAGTGCATACTCTGGAGCAAATTGAAAATGAGAGGAATATTCCAAGTTTTTAAGTTTGGGGTATTTGTGCTGAGTGCTGAATGGGAGCAAATGGATCCATCTTGTGTTTTTCTGAAGGAACATGACAATTGGGCTTGCGTCCCTCACCAGCCCAAATGAACACAGCCCAAATGGACTTCTCCCATATGCTGATTTGCTTGGGACACCCATTGGGCTGCTTCCAGAAGCTGTAAGCCCAATGGGTTCGCACCTATTTTCTCTTAAAAAAATAATAAAAAAACGAAAAGAAAAAGGGGGTAAAAAGTTCTGACGCAATTAAATGCACTCCCTGTTCACTTCTACCCCTATTGTAGATCCAGCTACCACCACCGCCATTCTCGACCTCTCATTCCCTCTCACCGACACAGAGACCTGTCAGCTTCTCTCTGTCCAGTCTCTCTATCTCTTCACCCCTCATCTTCACCCACCCTCCACGACCTTTGGAAAAACGTTTTAGCCATCCTTGTTGAAGCCTTCCTTCGTACTTGGACTGTACGAACTCTTAGCCTAGGAATTTGTGTAGCTGCGTTAGTCAAGCTTCCAGATCTCTGAGTCTTTTCAATGGCCCCACAAACACGACAAAGAACCAGGGCTGCCGAACAAAAAGGAAAAGGAGCTGCTCGATCCTCGAGCTCTTCACCTGTGTCTTAGTCTCAAACATCGGTATGGGCTGAAGCACGAATGCAAAGCATGCTCGAGCAGAACCTCATTATCTCTTATGAACGAGGCTTCAATCTTGAGAATCCAGGGGCCCTTACCAAGATCTTCGTTGAGCGGTACGTCATTCGTCAAGAATGGCAGTTCTTTTCCCAGCAACAGTCCATCAAGGTACCTGTTGCTCTTGTTCGTGAGTTTCTTGCTAACTTCCCCGACTCTGACAAACCGACTTCGGTTACTGTCAGAGGGGTTGAAGTTCCGATCGTCCCTTCTGCCATGAAAGAAACCCGCGGCTTCACATTCGAAGGAGAAGGAGATCTCTACTTCCTCACATATGCAAATAAGCATATTGAGAGAACAAGGAATCTCGTTGCTGAGACCTTGTTCAACGAGATCGGACAAAAATGGACAGATAATAAAATTAACCACAAGTTCACCTGCAAGGAAGCCCAAGTTTGGGGTACCTTTGTGAGAGCACGACTCTTACCAGTCGGCCATGTACATTTGGTGACCTGGAAGCAAGCAGTAGCCATCTACTGCATTCTGGCTGACATTCCTTTCCATGCAGAGGAACTATTGTATGAAAGCCTGTGCACTCAAGCCCTAACACTCAAGGGCACTTTTCAATTCCCTTGCCTTGTGAAGCTGTTGTGTGACCGGGCTGGTGTTCCTCCTTCTGATGAAGACTCTCTGTTGGTTCCCTTCCCCACGTCTCCATTTGACGAAAAGTGTTTAGCTAGGATTGTAAAAAGGGTGCCACGTTTGTACAAGAAGGACTTCCCTGCTCCTTCTCGTACTGAGAATTCATCATCGCTGGAGGAGGAAGTTGCCCAACTTCAAGCCACTGTCCATTCACAGCAAGAGCAACTCAACAACCAAAAGGGGCAAATTTTTAAACTCCATCAGTTCAACCGCGACCTTATGCAATACCTGATGGCGGCTAAGAAGCGGGACGCCTCAACTTTTGGGGTAACTTTCCCACATGAGGAGTATCCTGAGATACCAATCTCATTAATTCAGGACCCCTTCACAGGACCATCCACTGCACGAGCAAAGGCTGGTCAACATGCTCATATGGATATGGAAGGTCCACCAAAAGGGCTATAGCTCAAATTGGCAAAGACCATTTTCATGGTCTCTCAGGTTTTATGATCCTACACTCTTTCAATTACTATCTCAGTACCTATATGTTATTGTTTAATGTTCAGATATTTCCAGTATGACCCCTGTTTTAATTGCTGTGAGGACACAGCTGATTTTTAAGTTTGGGGTGGGTACACATGTTGTACATGCTAAGAAAAAGAGAAAATTTTTGAAAATTTTTGAACATTTTGAATTTAGACAACTTTGTTTCTCTAATTTATTTATGCATGGCAGTAACTAATTTTAACTCAGTGATATATGCCACTTTGATATCGTGTCATATTAGTAATTAATTTCAGTCTGACTTGTTAATTAAGCATTTATCAACTGTGTTACTTCCATATAATCTTGCACACATCAGTTTACTCAATGCTTAAACTATTGAATTTATACCTTGGTAAGGATTTTGAACCTAAACACTTGAATTTTTCTTGCTGAGTGGTCATTCTGCATTGATGCTCTTAACTTAAAGAAATTCATCCTGGACAATTGGTTAGTACATTTCCACATGATAAAGGCACTTGTTTGTGATTGAAGAGCCTAGAGCCAAATAGCCCACCTTGTATTTCAATTAAATCCTTTGCAACCCCATTTGAGCCTAAGCATTTTCTTTCGTGATGTATAACCTGTATAATAGCAGCCAAATCCCATTTTCCTACCATGTTTTTGGAAGCTTTAATATCTAGTTGATCTTCCCTAGGCTGAAAAGACTTGAACAACAAAGGATGGCAGGAAGAAGCCAGCTAAAAAGATTCTGGTTGAATATAAGAGTGAGTGCTGTAAAAAAAAGAAAAAAAAAAGAGAAAGCAAAGCATCAAACAAAAAAGAAAAGGAGAAAGACTCCCTAGTGGCAAAACAAAAGAAAAAGGGGTGTAAAAAAATATAGAAGGATAAAAGTAAAGGATGCAAGTGATAGAGTTGAAAAGAAAAGAAAGGGTGGTAGAAAATAAAAAGGAGGCAGAAAAGAAAGTGAAACTGAAAAAAAATAAGGGTGCATTTGATGAAAGGAAGTGAGTTAGAAAAAAAAATGTATAGAAAGAAAAGATGCAGTTTCTTCCTATCAGAAAGCAAAAACAGGTCTTTTAAGCCTATTGAAGATTAATTAGACCCTTAAGGCTATCCATAATGAGCCATGTGTCTAGAAAAACAAAAGATCAAACCTAGCCTCATTACAAACCTAAAAGACCTTTTGATGGAAATGGAAAACTAGACATTAAGTGTTTAGGCAAAATTTAAGTTGGGATACAGCAATGCAGTGTTGATGAAGAGTGACTAACCTCTTAAATAAAATGAGAGAAAAATTCGAGTGAGTTACACCAAGTGAGGAATTCATTGATTAAGCATTGTTTGATCTAAGTGATGTGTGTAATTATTTGTTATGAACTGTAACCAGTTGTTTGTTTGTTTAATTAATTTGTTAGTTTGAATTGAACTACTAACGTGGTATTGATTTCAATTGGCAATATAGTTGATGAGAAATGATGGCTGTGATGTATAATTATAAATGGAAAAATAAAGTGTCTAAAACATTGTTCTGAGTGACTGATCTAAACTGAATTGGTAAAAAGGAAAACAACTGACAACTACTTGGAAAACTTGATTGCTTGAGGACAAGCAATATCTTAAGTTTGGGGTATTTTATTAGTATTGATTTTTACCCAATTAAGTGGTGATTTTTCTGACATTTTTTGGGCTGATTGTGTAAAAGTGTAGGTGAAATTGGGCTGAAATATATGAAGTGAGCCCAAATGGTAAAACCTAGGTAAAAAAGGTATCTTTTATCTTTTTATTAATTTTTTTTACCCTTTGGTTATCCAGGAAAGGACATGTGGTGAAAGTATAAAGAAGATAAGATCGCTGGAGGCTTGGCAACCGTTGATCTTGCTTGGATCGGACGAATAGAAGAAAAAGCCAAGAAAATCAAGAAAAGGGAGAGCGGATTCTGATAAAAGAGGAAAACGCCCTCAGAGGAAGGAGAAGCTTTTACTTTCGAGAGAAAAAGAAACTCAGAGATTTATCTTTCAGATTTTGTACTTAGATTCTTAGATAGGAATTTTGAGTTTAGGTTTTCGCATTTCTGGATATTCTTGCATGCTCGTCATCGCTGCTCTTGAAGGGATTCAGACGCGATCTCGGTGCATGTTTATAGTTGTAGTTTAAATCGCATTTTCCTTGAAACCATAAAGAACAAATCGGTCTGTACCTTTACTCTTTTAAATTTCTTTTATGTGAATCATGTTTTCTTTTACTTCAGATTCTATTTTCGTTTTCTTTTTCAACATGCATAGCTAAATCTCTTTTCTGGAATTCTGATGGAGATGATGAGTACCCTTTTATAATACGGACTGCATGCATGTGTTTTTGATGTTTGAGATCCATGGGAATGGACAAGATTCTTGCATGAACTTGTGTTGGGAAACTCAAGTTCATGATTTTATTAATTCAAGTTTCTTAGATTAGGAATAATCTAAGGAAGAACCGTACTTCAACTTTTCAGTAAAGTGATTTTACCCTTAAGGGATTAAGGTGAATCATTTAACACACTAAATTTGGGAAAATTTAGTGTGGATCTTCAAGAAGTCAGATTCGGTCAAGTTTACATGTTGTAGCATTTAGAATGCATGATTGCATATCTTAGGGAAAAGTCATCAAAGTCAGGATTCTGGATTTTCTGATAATCGTTTTTACTATTATAAATAAACTTGTGTCAATTTCTACAAAGTTACAAAAGATCAGAATTTTACAAGTCGATTTAAGATAAAGAAGTTCTTAAAGAAACCAATTCTTCCGTTCCCAGAGAACGAAAACCCTTTTCTTTTGAAGAAAATACTACCCAACAATACCCTTGAGGGTAGGCTGATACTGTGCACAATAATATCGACATAGTCAAGGCGTGGAATGTGTGCACAGTGACAAGAGATAGGGTTTTTAGAGTCTACCTACCTTTGGGACTTACCTCGTATTTAGAGGTTACCTGTGGGTAGTGTGGATGGGGTCCTTGGCCTGCTTGCTGTGTTGTCGTTGTGTTGTTGGATAAATATCCTTGATGGATATCTATCTGAGTCAATGCTGACTCAGATCTTGGATTGTCCTTTGTTGGGCTTGCTTCTTAATGGGCCTATTATACGGGTCCATAACAGTTGCCCCTCAGCCCGGTAGTTTGGTTGTCCAGGCTGCCGGAGTGAATTGTCTTGCCTTTTGCTTCAGGTTTTCTGCTGAGCTGAGAATGTTTGAGTTTTTGTAAACTATTTTGCATATATGTTTCTTACATCTTACGCTTTTAAACTGGGGCCCTCTTTGCCCCTCATATCGGCTGGTTGATCATAAACCGTGGAAAACATTTCACGTATTCCTATGCCGAGTTTGGGATGAGCTTGAGTGGTTGGGATCTAACTGGCGAGTTTCCCCTAAGCATCATTCCATACGCACACGTCTTGAGTTTGTAGCTTCCTTCTGGAACCGGGAATGATTTTCCCTTGTCAATTATGTGAACGGGTTATGCATGAACCCGACAGGATATTCTGCATGTGTAATTGGGTAACAATGAGCTTGAGTAGTTGGGATCCAACTGGCGAGTTGCCCCCAAGCATCATTCGTATAACCCGAATAAGAGTTGTCATATACTTGCATGTACTAGCAGTAATCTCTGCATTTGAATTTCCTTTGCATGTTTTATTCAAGTTAGCAGTCGAATTCTTACTTTGACTTGGCATCTTCATTGAAGCAATTATCTTTGTGTTGGAACTTTCCTTGGCCGACTTAATTGGGTCAGCAATGCAGTTATTATCTTTATCATTATTTTAGCCGGTTTTAGTGAACCGAGTATTGAATATGTTGTTTTCGTATTTCTCTCTCAAACTTTTTTTGGCTAAGGTGTTGCTTTGGTGAGGAATTGTTTGCCTCCTTTCAACATCGAGCTCGGCTTCTCCTTCCGAGGCTTTCGCTTTGAGCCCAACTTCTTGCACCGTGGCTTTATTGATTTATTTTTAGCTTTTCAACGTTTAACTGAACAGAATGACCTAGCCAAGGTCTTTCATGCGGATATTTTAACCCATTTTCTATCCAGGTTCTTGCACATTGCTAGATATAGGTTTCCAATACCTTGGCTTTTGTAATATTCAACTCGGCTTTTAGCCAGAGTGTCATTTCTTGACTTTGGCTTATTTTGACTTTCTCATGCATTCTAGGCTTTGAATTTTTGGAACGGGGAATTGTACTTCATTGACATTGTGTACATTCCATATAACCGGGTGATGAATGAGCTTGAGTTGTTTGGATCGAACTGGCGAGTTGCCCCCAAGAACATCATCTTTGTAACTCGGCTTAACATCATTGTGTCCAGGTGTCTATTTCTTGGATCCTGGATATGAATTTTTAGTTCTCCTGACCAACTTCTTGTCAGTAATCGTAGATTGGGGTGTGATCCTTTTTTTTTCAGGACCACATCTCTCCAAACCCGTCTTTATCTGATAATTATAGTTGGGTTGCTGTGCATTTCTCTAGATCGCATTTTGTCAATATTTTATTCTCAGTGCGTAGGAGTCAGCCATGTTCATGGTCAGAGCCTGGTTTAGCATTTGTTCTGTGATGTATCGCTTCAACTATCTTGTCATGTTAAACTCTTACTTCAGACATCCTCCTTTGATTTCCTACTCGGTAGTTTGGGTGTCCAAAGTGAAGTCTGTTGAACTATAATTTTGTCAAGCTTCCGTGACCAAAGTCTCTATTGGAAGTTGGGAAGTTTTTCCCTTTGACCTTTTTGTCTAAGTTTTATTGATTCATTTATCCATGTTCTAAATCCATGGATTCCTGTCGATCCATGTTTTGGATTTTTCTTATTTCGTTCTTTCTTCAGTGCCGGGCTTCATGAGCCGGGTACTGTGTATGCTATTTCAACATTCCTCCTTCAAACTTTTTGGCCGAGGTATGTAGCTCGGACTAGTTGAACAGTCTTTTTGACTGTCTTACAGTGATCTTGAAGTATGAGGATTGCTGCTTTTCTCTTTTAATCGTGGTTGAATTCCTGCACTTGCCCCGCAGCCCGACAGTCGGGAAATCTGAGTTGTCGGGCTATATTACTTTAATCCAAGCTGTGTATGTCGGAATACCGACTTTGCCTTTGAAATTTCTTTTTTCTGATTTGGGGATCTTGGAGCCCCTTTTAACTGATATTGTCGGGCTTTGATCCCGATTTCTTGTATGTTTCATTTGCAGGTTTGAATTTCTCCTTGCTATAATTAGCCCAGTCTTATATACTGTAGCTTTACTTACTTGAGATCGGCTTTTCCAGAGTCTCGTTGTGATATCGTCTTCTGTTTCAACCCGGTTGTGCACACCGTGTTTTTTTTACAGATTTTGACTTAATCAGAATCATTCACCTTTTTGAGTCCGACTTGCATTGTTGTGGCGTTCAGATGGAACAGGGTGAGTCTCCTACTGAAATCAGGACCGGGACGCCTCTTATCCAGTTCTTACGTTTTTCATCCATTTTATGTCTTTGGATAATTTTTCCTTTATACTCGCATCTTGAGTTTTATGCCTCTTTGATAACTTAAATATATTTTTCTAAGTATTCGAGGTTCATCAGATTCCAGAGTTTCCTGAAGTATTCGTTAATTACTTCTAAGGACTTAGCGTTCTCTTGATTTTGATAAACAAGCTTGTATCCTTGTTATCTAGGTTTGTAACTTAGTCAATTCTCTAAGAATATCAAACCTTATTTGAGTTGTTCCTCATCCGAGATGGGTTATTTTACCAACTCGAATAAGTTCTTATTTTCCCAACTTGTGCATTTCACAAGTTTCGATATATTGACCTGGCCGAGGTTAAAGCATTATACGGATTCCGCTTTTTGTCACTCTCCATGACGCATGTTTGTTTTAACTTAACGTTTTGTTAAGTCAGCATTGATGAAGGTGTTCATTGTCTCCTTCAATCATGACCTAGGTTTCGTAACCCGGTACTATCCAAGGTAAAGGCAGTATTGTCACATGTCCCACTTGGGTCTTTCGACCTTAGTACGGAGCATTTCGACTTGATCAGAGTCATCATGACAAATTGCACTTGTATCTTAGATTTATACTTCAATCCTGGATTGGATCTCACCATATCCATCTTCGTTTTATTTCCGTTTTGCATGTCGGATCTTTGTTTTTATCTCGGATCGGTTCTCACCATATCCGTCTTCGACTTGGATTGGATTGCATTTTTCCATATCTGTCTCCGTCTTGGATTGGATTTCGCCATATCCATCTCCATTTTACCTCCGATTTGCATATCGGATCTTTCGTTTAATTAACCATTTATATCCTAGAGGACCGGTCTTTATCTCGAATTTAAGTGCAATCCTGTCGTAAGAATTGCAATCCGTCTTCATATTTACATCTCAGATTAGGGTGTGATCTTTTTCCAAGATCACATCTCTCTAATCCCGTCTCCATTCTTTATCCCAGATTTATTATCTGAAGCTTCTGGAGCTTGGCTGCATGGCCATTTTTGCTTAATTGTTGAGGGCTATGGCCCTATTGTTGGTTCTTTGCTAGAACATCTCAAGGAGGAATGAATCTGTTGGATCATCATTTTATGATCATGAGGCATGTTGACTGCCCGAATTTCCTTTGAATGTCCTATAATTATGGAGATAATAGACTTGCAAATGGGCCGGCCTATAATTTCTTTTTGGTCAACTTTATATTTGCTAGCCATCACATTTGTTTGAGTGATAGTTGGTTGACTTTGCAGATGTTGGGGCCCTTTGTCAGCTTCTTTCTCAATTTATATTTTGAGTCTTTGAACTCGGCTCTATGGTTGAATTGCTTTATTTCTTCTTCAACTTTTATCGTGGATTGGGTCCATTTAATAAACCATTTCTATCCCGGAGGGCCGGTCTTCATTCTGACTTGGCTTCTTTTTTTGAAGCCTTATATTTAAGGAGACGCATTTTGTCTCTTTGAATTGCGTTTGCTATTCTTCTTACATGGTTTTTTGATTTGGGCCCTGACGTAGCTCGGCAAGTGTACCAAATCACGCAAGTAATAAGTAGTAAGTAAGGTCGAATCCACAGAGAGTGTATCTAAATCAATTAAACTATTCCTTTGAAGATTAAATATTCCAAGAGATTTTTGACACGAATGTCAGGATTGTGTGGAAATTTAAATTGTAAAATAAAACGTATTTTTGCTCTTTTTGATTATTTGAAAATCAACAATGATGATAGTTTGGAAATCTATGAGAAAGCGTTGCAGTTAGAGAACACTTACCACTGATCCCCACCTTTTACTCTGGATTAAATTTAAATATTAATATATATATCGCAAAATTTAGATAATTATCAGATAAAAATATCAGTAGTTAATTCTCAATCCCTTGATGAATTAACCCTTTAACCCCATATAAAACCCTAATTCCTTGAGGTGCCCTATATGAAATTAAGCATAAAGCTTGATAATTAAAACATCTACAATATGAATTATGTCTATCCCTAGATCATGTTCATACCGTCGTCCTACCCCCTTTCTAGATTAACCACCGCAGATTCCTCTTGTTGGCTCTAATCCTCAAATTTACTATTAATTACTAGATTGATCAGTTCTAATAATAACAATAACAATACAACCAGAGTGGAACGAAATTCAAAGGATATATATATAAATATAAAAACTCAATCCATTGTATCAGGGGTTCACAAGGGTTCGTGACCCTAACCACAACAAAGGGGTTTAGCTAGACATAGTCATGTTTGCTAAACAACAATTTCTCATAAAAATAGAAGAATTACAGAAATGTAGAAGAAGAAGGTGTTTTTCTCTCCAAATCTCCAGAATCCTCGCCTCCTTGTGTTTCAGAATGACTGATCTCCGTTTTAGGGTTTTCTTTTGCCTTTTATACTCCCTATGGACCTTCTTTTCTCGCAACTGACATCTGTCCAATTCGCATCCTACGCTTGGAGCGCAGGATCTACGCTCCAAGCGTAGAGATACTGTCTGATTTTTCTTGGCTACGCTTCAAGCGTAGGATTCTACGCTTGAAGCGTAGACTCACTGCCTGGGTATCCTCCTACGCTCCAAGCGTTGATTTGGACGCTCCAAGCGTAGAACTTCTGAGTGATTTTTCCTTGCTCCTTTATTTGACCTTTTTCTCCTATAAAAACAAAGAATTTAAGTGAGAGAGTGTCTGAACAAGTTTTATTCAATAATTTCACAATATATACACATTTATACACAATTTAGATCTGATTCAATCCTTTTTGATCTATAAAAGCATATATGCTGGGAGCATATCAAATAATTCCCAGATTTAGATGTTGCTGTCCCCAGCAACAAAACTGAGTCAAACATAGAAAAGTTTACAGCAGTATTTCAGCACAATATCACCCAAACAATCGAAGAATTTACTATGCTATGCATGACTGAATTACTGCAAGAACTTTTAACAATGCCCTTATTCTCTGAAAAACATCTGAATCTAGTCTGAATATCTCTCACCAAGACAAAATACATCACTCACACTCAGGTGTTTAGGGTATCAGATGCACACAACCATCACGCCATAACACTACCATAAGCTTGATCATATTCTCAAGATCCTTAAAAATGAAGGATTCAAACACATGCATTAATTGATCAAAAGGGCTTTTCAAGGGTTTTAATTTGGCCTGGCTAAAGGTAGGAATTTATATGGAAAGTGACTTTAAATAACTATGAGATTGAAAAACTGAAGATAACATAATTTAAACAATTTCAACTCATAAGTTTTGCTCCACTAACTTGCCCACAGAATTTCGGGAAGTCAATTCCTATCTTGACCACTTTTATTTACAATGCTTCACACTTTTTTTCTTTTTCTCATTGTTTTTCTCTTCTTTTTCTTTTTCTAGATTTTTCTTTTTCTTTTCGCCTTTTCTATTGCTTAGTTTAGTAGAGCTTACCTTAGACATTTTCTTTTCTCTTTTAAAATTCTTCTCTGTTTAAAAGAATCAGCAATTCAATCTCACTTAAGGTAAGTCAACATGGATATAGGCTAAGCAATATTCAGGTAATTTATCAACAAACATGCTTAGGCTCAAGGGGGTAGCAATGGAAGAATCATTTACACAGGTGAGCTATATGGCCAGGGGCTACCAAGAACAAACTGCCTTTATCATATCAATTAAATGCATGCATTGTAGAGAAACAGATCAAGTTCTAGAGTGTTACCACAGTGAAGCCTCTCAAGAATAAAAATTACTGTTTAGGCTCAAACCTCACAGGCTATGATCTCAAACTAGACTCTTAAAAAGAATATCAGGCATATCATGTATTCTAGCATACAATTCAGACAAGCGAGCAATCATAAAATCTACTTATGCCTAAGTGACATCATGCCAGAAATTTCACAAACTTAATGTACTTCCTAAGATGAACTCAATCAAGTGCTAGGGAAGCAAAACCTAAATCTGAGATTATCAGCGAGCATATTCCAAAAAAATTTAAAATTTTGCTGAATTTTAAGGAGCAGATCAACTATAACAAAGACAGACAGTTAAAAATGGGAGTAAACTATTTCGAATATCTCCCCTGAAATGAAGTGTAGTTCCACAATTGCAGCTATAGTGCATGATCAGGGCAAGGCTAACCACCATTCCCAGATTTTAGAAATTGCTATCCCCAGCAATAACTAAGTATAATCAATAAGGACTGCTGCGCAATTGAAACACACATCATTAACATAAATGTATCAGCAAAACAGTGAAAAATACCATAGGGGGTACAAATCCATAAAGTAGCAGTGACCCTAACAAGATCCTAATGGTCATCAAAAACATCAAAAAGGAAAAATAAAAATAAAACTAAAATGCTAACAAAAATAAGAGAGAAAAGAAAAGAAAAATCCAGCCATCACTCCTCCATGGTATGCTGCTGGAAGGAGCTAGGAGGATCTGCTGGATCAATCCCCATCTTTAGGCACATGGCCTTCATCATAGCATGCATCTCAAGGATGATGGGAGAATCCTCATAAAGTGGCTGGCGTGAAGCTGAAGATGCCGGAGGTGCCTGAGGTGCTGGAGGATCCTGGTGTTCTGGACGGGGTATAGGAGGGGCTTGCCTATTTAAAAGCCATGTTGCATGCTTTTCTGACTCTTTGTAGTAACTCCTCAAGGCAATCTTAGTCATAGGCTTTTCAGCCTTCACATCTAACGGCTCAGAATCGGGGATTTCTACCCCAGCTCGAATGCATAAGTGAGAAATCAAAGAGCTGTGAGCCAACAGACTGTTGTCCTTGCTCTGAGTGATAAGATGGACAATTCTGTCAGAAAGGATGGTAGCTATGTTCAAATTCCTATCTCCCATCAGCACATAATACAGAACTGCCCTCTCAACATTTACATCGCTCTTGTTTGTAGATGGGATAACAGTAGCATTCACAAAAGTGTGCCAACTGATGGCCTCACCAGTAAGGCAGAGTCTGCTGAACTTTTCAGGTACATTGGTGAGACCCTGTCTAAATTTCCACTCAGAGAATGGGCTGGTAATCCTTTCTCTGATCTCATCAGCAATAATAGGCATCTCTTCCCTGTAAGAGTCTCTCCCTTCTGAAGGTTGCATCATGTTGAAGAGTCTGATGAATTCACACTCAACATTTGGATTGTATGAGGTTTGTAGGAACTCCTCAATTGTTCTAGCATCAAAAGGGACTTCTTTTCCTCTAACCCAGCTCTTGCGGGTGGCATTTACAGTTTCCTTGTCAGCACTAGCTAAAAGTTCTCTCGGAATTCGCCCTGAACTGTCTTGTGGGAAGGTCACTAATGTTCTCCATCGTCTCCTCTCAACAACTGCATAAATTTCATCAAAGAGCAGAAGATTTCCCATATCAAACCCCCTTTCCTTTATCACATTTTTATTCTTCAGCTTATTCTCATAGCAATCTTGCTTTTCTGCAGACAGAAACCTTTTGGAGTCAAAATTAGTGCGGGGTCTCTTAGCAGAAGACGACCCTTCAGTACCCTTTTTGGCTTTAACAATCCTTTTTTCCTTTTCTCCAGCCATTTGGGAAAATTTTAAAATTTTCAGTAAATGTGCCCAAGCAATTGGCCAAAATTCAACCAACGAATGTTCAAATCAATTTGCCCAACGTCAACGAATGGTGGAGTTGTGGAGAAGATGACAATGAAAGCAGGGAGGGAAGGTGAGAGGGTTAGTGGAGAATGTTGGTAATGAGAGAACGAGAGTGAAAGGGTTCGCAGTGGTGGTTTGTGGGCTGATGATGGTGGACGACGGTGGTGGTTGATTGTGGTTCGTGGTGGTTCGTGCGGTGGCTGAAGGATGGAGGGTGGTGGTTCGTGGTGGCTGTAACGGTGGTTGGAGAAGATAAGGAAGAGAGAGCAGGAGAGAAGAAGGGGGAGAACAGGGAAGGGGAAAAGGGATTCGGTGCTACAGGGAAAAGAAAGTAGGGTTTTAACTTAAACCCGTTCTACGCTTGAAGCGTAGAGTTCTACGCTTCAAGCGTAGACTCACTGCCTCAGCACCTGACCAATTTCGCAACCCACGCTTCAAGCGTAGAGCCCTACGCTTGGAGCGTTCACCCACTGCTTCCCAAATATCCTACGCTTCAAGCATTAAATCCTGCGCTTGAAGCGTAGACCCACTGACTTCACTAATTTCCTGCGCTGCAAGCGTAAAAACCTACGCTTGTAGCGCTCACTCACTGACTCTTTAATCTCCTCTACGCTTGAAGCATAGAGTTCTACGCTTGAAGCGTATAGCTGCTGCCTCCTTATTTTTCTTTTTCTGAGTCTTATAATTTTCTCTCAAACTTTATTAACTTAACTACCTAAAAATATGCAGTGAATTTG